>APFE030725253.1:0-11298 GCA_000404065.3 Pinus taeda
GAATTTTTTTAAATAATTAAAGAAAAAACATGCTTCAAATATTCAAAATAATATTTTATATAGTCCTTTTATATAATATTTCATCATTTAAAAGAATTACTAATTTGTTTAAAAATTATCTTTCTTTCACATTTAATTATTAAACCTAACATTTAATACTAATGAAGTTGGAGTTGGAAGTATTAATGAAGTTAGAAAGTTGGAAGCTTAAGTTTAGTTGGAGATTATGTTAGTCAAAAAGTTATATATTCAATTAATCTGAAGTACAATTTCATTATTAATATAAACCACAAATGTCTAAAATCCAAAGTTATATATTATTAATTTACATTTTGAATAATCTTAATGTTAATGGTTAGGTTAATTTATTTAAACAAATTCCTAAATAAATAAATAGAGGGATATACATATAATTTAATTATTAATTTAATTTTTACATAAAATAAAATTATATAAATTATTATACATTAATAATATTTTATTATAATTATTATTATACTATTATTATCCAATTTTAAGGTCAAGATCAAGGTAGGCATCAAATTGGTGTATGAGGCCCCTTGTTTGTAGGACGAGGGACCCACCTACTAAGTCTACTAAAGCTACTGTCAAGTCTAAAAGGCATACACACACACTCTACAACAATTTGATTGCTAAACCTATGAAGACATGCATACATACTCAACCCCTCTAGAATTTTGAACATGTGACCACTTAAGATGAAACATGTGCTCTTAACCATTAAAATGACAATAGAATGCAAGGATAACCTATTTTAACATGAATTCACTCAATTAATACAATAAAGGAACGATAAAATGTCGACAATAATGTAATGATATAAAGAGGGTCTTGCTTAAAGTTAAAGGGTTTAAATAAATAATATTTTTGTCAAAAGGAAATATATATTAAAAAAATTAACTATTACTTAAATTAGGATTTTTTGCATTTTTTGATAAATTGTGTGAGTTTTGAGATGACTATAGGCTTAATTCTTGGTTCTAGAAATAAAAATCTCAGGGCATTTATGTTGTCATAATTATTGGGGATGACACCTCGCTAAGATCACATTAAGAGTTAAAATGGTTGAATTGTTTTCATGGAATTTTGAACCGGTAACCCTCACATCATAGAGTGCTTTAACAGTGAAGCCTATCACTCTTTATTGACTACCCATGGGTAAGATTTTTGACATTTAAATTATATATATATATATATAATATAATATATATATATTATAAAATAAATATTTAATATTAAATTTATTCTCTTATTTTGGAGCTCAAATTTCAAATCCTGTGAGTTTCTAATATTTGTGGAGATTTTATAAATAAAAATGTATGAAAGTCATTGATGAGACAAATTTATCTGGTAGAAAAAGAAAAATGATCAATTCCTATAATAATAAAAACAAAAAAATTCATTAATTGATAAAAATAAATTATTTAAGTTTGAAAATGCTTATATTTAAAGAAACTAAAATTATATATTATGACCAAAATACTTCATAAATTTATGTATATAAAGATTAAATATAATAATAAATAATTCATTAAAACGATAAAAAACAGACAATAAGCCATGAAATTTAAATAAAAAAGATAGAAATAATAAAAAAATATTAAACAAGATGAGATATGCATGGTTCATATTGTTATATTAATTTAAAACAATATAAAAATATAGATTAGTTTAAAATATATAATCATTTAAAAGGAAATAAAATAACCAGAATTATTTATTATCCATTTTTTTATATTAAAAAAATAATTAAAACACCTATGTGATCCGATCGTTTTAGAATCTTCAACCTAGCTTTAAATTATTACCTTTCTTTATCATAAATATTTCCACCTTTAATTCTAAAATGCCTACATCTCATTATCATGGATATTTAGTTTATTCATACACACTTTACCTAATTCTAAAATACTACTTTTCACTCTAATATAAACATTTATGCTACTTTAATATACGATGCCACAGTAATCACTAATTTTATATAACATCCATCTTCATCTCATAATTACAAAATATATATGTATATGATCTTCTGCTTTTACAAATCAACGTTACTTTTACTTATTTTTTCTCATTATAAGCTTGTGTTTTTACCGATCAAACACTAAAGAGATGCTCTAATGAAGCAGCGCAATCCATCAAAACTGAGAGTGACACATGTGCGTTCTATCATAGACAATGAGAATTCTTTAGACCTGTTCTAAACACGCCGAATAGTAATTGACAGCTTGTTCTTTTCTGTGACCTCTCACGTCTCTGTTCTACCAAAGGACGAAGTTATTTAATACATATTTGACTAAAGTGGCGGAATCAAAAGATAAAGCTAGCGAGTCTGAAAGTCTTGTGATTTTTCCATCACAATCATTTGTAAACCCTGGGTCTTCTCTATGCCATCCTTTGTAAGTCCAGTGATTTTTCCATCACAATCACTTGTAAACCCTAGGTCTTCTCCATGCCATCAATTTTCAAAACATTAGGTGGGTATTCTCT
Organism: Pinus taeda; assembly: GCA_000404065.3. Taxonomy (NCBI): domain Eukaryota; kingdom Viridiplantae; phylum Streptophyta; class Pinopsida; order Pinales; family Pinaceae; genus Pinus; species Pinus taeda. The sequence goes on from APFE030725253.1 coordinate 2,512, forward strand.
AAACCATAGGAACTCCAACGGTTAGGTGCGTCTAGTCTATACCATCATCTTTCAAACGGTGCGGCGCCTACCATCAGTTTTCAAACGGTTGGGTGGATATTCCGTAGACGCACTGAAAACCCTAATTTTGTTTCTAACGTACACTTACTTCCGAGAGCGACTTGTCAGTGTAGGCGGGGTAATGAGCAGGCGAAGGAGCTGAGCTCTCTTTTTCAACGTAATATAGAGGGATGCGACAAAAGAGAAAGCATCGCCTCACATGGCTAAAATACACAACCCTTTTGCCCTGCTCAGTGCTCTGTCAGTATCTGTATTATTCCCGTAAATATATGTATCTATTAACGGTGGAGAAATAAATATAAATATCATGTGTCTCTAAGCTGCGGAGTAATATTTTTTGTATATGACATACTTGAATACAGATTATATTCCGTTATATATAACATTTATTACTCTGAATAGTTATTGATAGTTAATATATTCCATCTTAATCATCCATTCCAACAGGCAAAGAAAATGTATATATTCATGTGGTGTATACTGGGTCTACTCTTTCGAATATCTGATCACGAGCTATATCAGATTGGTCCCTCCGTTCTTCGCCATATTATATGTTTTTTCACGCTGAAAAATTGTACTTGAGAGTTTCAATTCGAAAGGCAACCGAATTCGGAAAACTGATAGCAAAATGAAAACTTTGGTCAGAAATGCTTGCATCCAAACAGTTGCCATGTAGGTCAACTCTTTGAATTTTACCTTATAGACAAAACCCAAATATGTGTACTTTGTGTTTATTCCTTTATCTCCGGCGAGCCATTAAACGTCATGTAAATTCGAAAAAGCCTTCAATGTACAAATTTTAAGTTACGTAAAGTCACATAAAACCTTTAATAAATAGAGACTCCACCTACGAAACCAGAGTAGGTATTGGCTACAATGTCACCTAAATATCCTAAAGGTTGACTATAACTAGAATAAGATCCAACCACGAGGCTTGGGCTTAGGCCACGCATCCTGATAAGAATTTTCATAGGGTTTTGTCTCCGGTTGTTATAAAGCTTTATAGGTGCATTAGGTTTGATATTACTATAAATATGATTTCCCTTTAATTCAACATGAATTCGGTTAGGTTGGTGTGGCTTTTATTATTTAATTTAATTAAAAAGTTAGATTATTTAGATAAAAAAGGATTGGTTTATTGTTATAAAGTTATGGTTAAAGTGTTAAAGGTAAAGTTAGGTTTAGGAATTTATTTGATTTCATAATAATAATAATAATAATATCCATTTTTAAGGTCACAGCCAAGCCAGACACCAAAATGGTGTATGAGACCCCCTTGTTTGTGGGACAAGGGACCCACCTCCGCGCAGCGATATGACTGCTAAGTCTACGAAGGCATACATACTCTACCCCCCTCTGGTTTTGAACCTGTGACCTCTTAGGAGGAAACACATGCTCTTAACCATTAGGCCCACTCAAGCTGTATATATTGAGTTGAGTTGAAGGTTGTGATAAGATTTTGAATGAGAAATTTATTACCATGTTTGTTTACAATTATCAGTGTTGATTATAATAAATTAAGTTTAACATAGGAGTCAAACAATGGTGCTTATTTTTCGCACATATATTGATAAGTTAGAAGAGTGATTAAAAGAAGTAAGGTGTGTTCATGGCAAGATGGCCTGTATCACTCTTTCTATTTATTGTGACATTGTTCTTTTGGCTAGTAATCCATGGAAGTGGCTAAGAATCCTCTAGTATTTCTATTCCAAGATAGGCATGATTGAAATATTAACAGAATAAAAGTCATTATAATTAAATATAGAAAGATCAATTATACTTTCTTATATGAGAATAATAAGTTGGAGGAAGTTCTTTCCTACAAATATCTTTGAATATATATCCATCATAAGGTAAAATTGAATTATAGCATTGAGAAAAGGATAAATGGACAAGCGAAAACTTATTATGGTTTTGAAAGCAATTACAAAACAGTAGATATTTCTTTCAGAATCTTGTCACTCCTATTATTTTATATGAATGCTAGGTTTGGAGATGCACTATGTCCAAAGAGTCATGAACTAAAGATAAAACATACCCAAAATTAGTTTATAACCTATAGTATCAAGGTTAAAAGAAATACACATTATCCTATCCTCCCTATATCATTCTACATCCATTGAAAGCATGTCTATGACTAGATATCTTATGTACAAGAAAGCTTTAAAATTTCTCGAAACACAAAAGGGTGGGCACAAACTAATGATGGCCTTTCATGATGCATAAGCACAATGCAAAGCTAAGAAAATAACAATATGTTAACTTGTAGGGATTACTAGAGACACTAACATAATGAATTTGAACATTGTGTAAAAAGATGAAATGTAGGAGAATGAATTAGTTTATTCATATATATATATATATATATATATATATATATATATAGAGAGAGAGAAGAGAGAGAGAGAGAGAGAGAGAGAGAGTCTAAATAATTTATATTTCAAATTATGAAATTCATCATATCCTTGAAATGATGATACATTATGTTAGTGCAACCTAAAATGGTCTTACATTATCAAACACTATTTTTTTTTTTAAATTATGGGAATGAATGTTCTCTATTGCAACATATTCTTTGTTTCCAAATGGTTAGGGCCAAAAGGCATTACAATGGAGAAATAGAAGAGAGATACTTGTGAATACTTTCAAAGCAAACAGTAATATGAGAGAAGGGGATAGAAAGAGAGGGGAGAAGTAATGTCACAAAAGCATGCATACTTCTTCAATTCATGTGTAGCCCTCCCAATGTCTACCAAGAAAGGAAAAGGGAGAAGAAAGGCAAGGAATTAATGATTATGGATGTTAGTCAAAATAATAAATGAGTGTTCATGTAGTTGATTTTTTATTACGAGAATGCAGATTTCTACTAGTTATTTCCAACCAACACTAATGCTTTCTACTCACCTCAAATCCAAACAAAAATTCAAAAAGCAAGTATAAAACATCAATGAGAACAAACACTTGGTATGATTTTTTGTGTAATTAGAGAGAACAATTTTTCACACTTCTGTTATTGGGAATATGTCTTATTTTGTAGCTAGAACACATTTTTTTTTGTACTTGGAGGGGAAATTGTGTAATTTGAATGCAATTATTATCTTGTTAAGTAATTGGAAGGAAATTTTTATTTTGTTGTAAAATTGGATGACAATTTTTGTAATTGGAAAAATATTTTTATCTTTTTTCTTTTGTCATTGGAGGACTGTTGTTTTACTCTTGTAATTTAAAACCATTTAAATGCGAAGAACCATAATAGTTAGAAAAGAAAGACACAAAGAAAAAAAAACCATGGAAATGGTAATTGAAAAGAGAAAAGGTTAGGGTAGGCTTGGAAAAATGTAGACTTTTATAAAATGAGAATACAAATTATAGCATAATAGATGAACCTCTAATGAACATTCCATTAGAAGAAATTGTAGTGGATGGTTAGATGATGATGGATTTTCTTATATTTTCTTATAGTATAGATGAAATTAGAGAGATGAGTTCCTATGGTGCAACCACTTATTCCATAGTGCTACATTTCAAAAACTATCATTGAGCACATTTAGTCCATTTCCATAATATAACTTTGCAATAGAGAGGTCAAGAGTGCGAGAATATAGATTCATCACCCCTACTTAGATTGTACACTCTATAAAGATGAACTCCAAATCACTTTCAAAAGGATGAGAGTTGTCTACCATCACTTAAATGTAACCTACCTGACTAAGCTATCCATTGCCAATCCTATAATTTTAAAGATTACTTTGAACAATGATACCAACTTATCTTGTTTACTTTTATGGAGGTTGTATCAAATCATTATCTAATTTTACAAGGTGGTGTGGAGCATCACATTTTTTTCATTTCAGGGTTGAAATTCTAATGTTTCAACTATGGTATTAAAATCCAAATATAATAATTACAAAAAACATGAGAAACCATTACCAAATATAAAAGTTGTTATGGCCCATTATTTTTTTTAGGGTTAAAATTTAAACAATTTTCAATCATGGTATTAAAGACGAGACATGAAAAAACAAGTTCAAATGCAAAAGTGGTGATACAAAATCACACTTATCTTTTAGCATTAAAATTCAAATATTTTTCATATTTGAATCGTTCTTGGAGCTCTGCGCGCGGCCCGACCCTCCTAGGGTTCTCTGCGCCCCTCCTCCTCCCAGGCTGTTGCGCCCCTGCGCACAGCCTCCCGCTTCCCTCAGACCCTGCCAGTATCCATTCCCCTGACCCAATCCTGTGCGTCTGCGGCCCTTTTGGCTGGTGCGCCCCTGCGCACAGCCTCGCCCCTCCTTTGCTGCCAAATGGAGGCCCGCGGGAGTTCCGCCCCCTCTGGAGATCCGCCGCCTGAAGTCTCTGCTTTCAGGAAATTGATTCTGAATGGAACAAATAGGGCTCCTTCTGCGTCCCAGCAAAAATTCATAAAAAGATTGGACAAGATCCCCTTTGTGGCCCTGCCAGAGGAGGAAATCTGCAAGGCTGCTCTGAACTTGGCAGAAAAGGGCCTCATTGGCCAGTTCACAGGCCTTTGGCCCTCTCCCAAATCCGTTGAGGATTGGACCCAAAGAAACTGGCAACCTCTGATTAAAAATGGCGTAAAGAGTTACTTCGTGGGTAAAGGGTACTTCGTCTTCGTCTTCAAGAGCTCGGAGGACAGAAGCCTAATCTTCAGAAATGGCCCCTACTTCATGGGGCCGCAGGGACTGTACTTAAATCAATGGAATCCTGATTTTGATCCCTCTCAAGACGTCCCCTCTGCGGTGCTGGTGTGGGTCAGGCTCCCCCACCTGCCTCTCCACTGCTGGAATCAAAAATCGTTTCAGACCATAGGTAACGCTCTAGGCAAATACATAGATCAGGCAGTAAGAAGAGACCAATATTCTTGTGCCCGTATTTGCGTCGAAGTGGATCTGGAAGAAGGATTGCTAGAAGCGATTAAACTGACGGTTGCAGGTTGGACGCACATCGAGGAGCTCGACTATGAACAGCTTCCTTTTAAATGCAAACATTGTCATGGCTACGGCCACTTCGCCAAAAATTGCAAGAAGAAAGCTGAGGAGCAGGCTGCCAAACAAAACGAAGATCAATGGACCCTCGTCCAGAGATCTGCTCAAGCTAAGAAAGACACAGGGAAAAGCGCAACCACATCCGACAGGAACATCGACAACTCAACTCAGGAAACAGGGGAAATTATAAAAGGAGCCGAGGAGATGCATCAAGATCCGCCAATCATAGAACAGGCAAGAGAGAACCTGGAAGAAATCCCTCCGCAAAACAATGAGGGAAAGGGAATCATCCACATCGAAGTCTCCCAAGGCAGCCCCACAAGCCCCACGTATGCTGAAGCCACGAAGAAAAATATAGTTGAAAGCTCCGAGTCCTCAGAGGAAGAACTCTTTGAGAGACCTTTAAAAAGACCCAGAAGAAGATCCCGCAAGGAAAAAAGAGAAGAAGAGGCAGAAAGGCTCAAAACTCAAGGGAGCCAATCCACGATAGAAATGACAATCGGGAGAAGTAATAGGCCCAGATCCTCCAAGGGCGGCTCCACCCAAAGCACAGGTAAATAATGAAGTTAGTCTCTTGGAATTGCAGAGGACTGGGGTGCCCCGCCAAAATTGAAGCCGTCAAGGACCTTTTACAATCGGAACCCTCTGATATCCTCATGCTCCAAGAGACTAAGATAGCAGGTCAAGCCCTGCTGGAGATCAGTAAAACAAAATGGAAAAAAAACACAGGCATAGCTGTCAACGCTCGGGGATCCTCGGGAGGCCTGGCAACGCTATGGAGAGAGGAACAATACCAGCTGATCAGCACTCATCAGACCTTGCACTGGATATACTCTGAACTCATCCACATTTCAAGTAAGTTACCTATATCTCTTGTCAATCTTTACGTTCCTGTAAACTACTCAGAAAAGAGAGACTGCTGGAAATCTTTGGCAGAATTTCTTGAACAGGAAACACCCATCAACATCATCCTCACCGGAGATCTTAACATTGTATTGAATGCCAAAGAAAAAAGAGGAGGTTCCATTTCTAGAGACCCAATGGTAGGCATTGTGGAGGAGCTTGCACAGCTTTGGGACCTCCAAGACTTCAATCCTATCCAAGGTCATTTTACCTGGTCGAATAACAGAATTGGTAAAGATCATATCTCAGCCCGACTTGACCGATTTTTAGTGCAATCCTCGCTCATGAACAAAAAAATCATTACAACAAGGATCCTGCCCAAATTGTCATCCGATCATAAGCCTATCCAGCTCTGCTTAGAAGACGAAGAGGACTCGGGCCCCATCCCATTTCGATTCTCTCCCCAATGGATTGAAAGAGAAGGGTTTCTGGACACGGTGAAAGCTTCCTGGAATATCCCTATCTCAGGCTCTGCAAGCTTTGTCTGGGAGCAAAAGCTGAAACATACCAAAATCGCTCTGAAAGCATGGATCAAGAAGCCTGTGATTAACCCCACCTCTCTCAGAATTGACGCAGTTCAGGCCTTGCTCTCCCTTCAAAATGATATGGAGAGTGAAAATATTAACGCATATCACCTGGACAAAGAAATCAAAGCGCAGAGAGAAGCCCATCAATCATTCCGAACTGAGGAAGAATATTGGAGGTTGAAGTCGAGGAGCCTATGGCTAAAAGGAGGGGATCGCAATACATCCTTTTTTCATCAGCAGTTCAGGGCTAGACTTCCAAGGAACCATATATCAGAAATAAAGACCTCGACGGGCCAAATCTGCAAGGGCAATCAGCAAGTTAAAGAAGCCGCAGCACATCACTTCCAGAAGCTCTACACCCCGGAGGATCAAGGAGATGAAATGGAGGAAACAGAATTTCTCAATCACATTCCCTCCCTAGTCACTGATGAAGACAACGCAGAATTAAGTAAACCTGTTACAGAGGAAGAAATAATTAAGACAATCTGGTCCATGGACTCTGACAAGGCTCCCGGGCCGGACGTATTTACCATCCATTTCTATAAAGTGTGCTGGGATATCATAAAAAATGATCTTCAAAAGATGATAAGGGGTTTCATGTCTAAAGCAAAGGTTGGCGGCAGCACAAACTCAACCTACCTTGCCCTGATCCCCAAAGACTCCAACCCGGAAACATTTGCCAGATTCAGGCCAATTTCACTCTGTAACGCTTCTTATAAGATCTTGGCAAAGCTGTTGGCCAACAGAATGAAACCTCTGCTACCTAGAATCATCTCTACTGCCCAAGGAGGCTTTGTTAAAGGTAGACATATCCTGGACAACGTCATTCAAGTCCAAGAGACCATTCACTCCAGTAAGCAGAGGAAAGAGAAAGGCATGATAATAAAGCTTGACATGGCGAACGCGTTCGATAGAGTCAATAGAGCTTTCCTCAGTAAAGTATTGCTCTCCTTTGGCTTCTCCACACAGTTCGTCAATCTTCTCAAAGCTTGTATGAACAACCCCTGGATCGCTCCTCTCATAAACGGCAGGCCGACTATCTTCTTCAAAGCTAAGAGGGGCATCAGGCAGGGATGCCCGCTTTCTCCCTACCTTTATATCATCTTGGCCGAGGCCTTAAGCAGAAAACTCGAAGCCGAAAGATTGATAGGAGCCATCCCGGGACTTAAATCCTCCAACAGAACAAGCTCCCTAAATCATGCTTTATTTGTAGATGATTCGATCCTTCTGGGGGGCGCATCAACCAGAATTGCAAAAGCCTTCGACAAAGTCATAAAGAACTACTGTAAAGTCTCAGGGGCTCTAGTAAATGTAAATAAAAGTGAAGTTTACAGTTGGAACACAGATCAGCAGGCCCTCTCCGCCATAGCCAACACTCTTGGCTTCAAAGGGCACTCACACTGGGAGAAAATTAAATATCTCGGACTTCCTATAATCTCAGGAGTCAATAAGAGATCGCTCTAGACAGACATTATCTGCAAGTTCAAATCCAAGATCTCGAAATGGGGAGGCCACTGGTTGACTAAAGGAGGTAAGGTCATCTTAATTAAATCGCAGCTCTCTTCTTTAATAATCTATCAAGCTGCATTTTTACTCGCTCCCAAAAATATCATGGATCAAATCTCCACGCTGCTTCGAAATTTCCTCTGGCAAGGCGGCAGGGGCAATGATAAGAAACTCCATCTTGTCAATTGGGAAACAGTCAAGAAACCCATCGACGAAGGAGGTCTGAACATACGAGATCCCTCCCTGGCCAATCTCGCTTTAGGAAGCAAGATCCTGTGGAAAAATTTTAAAGATCCAACTCATCCTGTAAGTCTTACTCTGCGAGAAAAATACACAAACTCCATCGACTTGAGAAACCTCCACCTGGAAGACACAGTCAATTGCACGCTGCTGTGGAAGCTCTGCCTGAAAAGCAACAAAAACTTCAAACGATTCATCTATCGAATTCCAGGGAATGGCAAGGGAACCAGGCTCTGGCAGGACAGGATAATGGGGCGAAATGCCCTTATTCACAATGAAGAAATTGCAGGTTTAAGAGATTGGTTAATAGCAGCAGGGAAGACAAGGTTGAGCGACATATCAAAGTGGGATCTGAAAGGCGATTGGGTTGATTGGGCAATCCCTGCTCCTCCAGCCCATCTCCAATAGCAAAAACTAATCCTCATGAACCTGCTCATCGACGCCGCCCCGATCCATAGTTCGATTCAAGACCGTTGGGGTTGGGGACGCTCTGGCGAATACACAGCAGCAGAGGGATACAAAGCTTATCAGACAACTGGGAATAG
>APFE030725263.1:0-34469 GCA_000404065.3 Pinus taeda
GTGAAATATTTTGCTTCATTGATTGAATGTCCAGGCTCCATATCTATCTAGTACATGCTGAGACTCCATATGTATTGAGTACTTGCTCCCATTATAGGACAATTTGTAATGATTGTCACGACATGTCTTAGTTACAGTGCATCTTTTTTTATTTAGACATCTACAACTACTTCACTGTCTAGTTTCTTCTGTCCAAATTGTAGTAGCTGAGACAACTATTATCTCAGTGTTCATCTGTTTTCCATCAGCTTGGTCAGCGAGTTGTCATGGGCATGCTGCTAAGAGAGGATATCAGTTTGGGACCATTCCATTCTTTTTTTCATAAGTTATTTTATTTATGGCCATGGAATGTGGATTCAATCACATATTCAGACGTTCAACGACAAGCAATGGGAGCTAGTTTAGTCTGTGGGCACACATACCAAACAAGTGCAATAGTTGCTGGAATTTAGGGAACCCTTTTTCCATTTCCACTGTGACCCCTACATATGGGATAGTACACAGAGGGAAATAATGTTCTCTGAAAGGCCTGGTCAATGAAAATGCTAGTTCTGTAGAATTTTTCAATTTACTGCACCCAGATAAAACCCCAGCTCCTAGAAATGAAAAGCATTAACCTACTTGTAATGCACAATTTTTTCCTCCATAAAATTGGAGTAATCAAGGGAGAGGGCAACAATGAGTGATTAACGTTCATCCAAAGTTACCAGATTATGATAATTTGGTTGACATGTTTGAGGCGATAATTGATGTATTTGCACAAGATTGATATATGAATGCTCGTTTGGGTTGGTCTATTTCCACAGGCTTTAGGGCTTCCAGAGTAGGTCACACGGCAAGCAATTTCAATCTCATCTACTTACCTCAACCCAATGGCGATGATGGCGCCTGCGAGGAGGTCTATGCTTTGAATATGGGGCAGGAAGAATTCTCAATGATCCTTCCACACCTTGGATACCAGTGGCGACTTGCACATTAAAACACTATGCCAGACCAACAGGCTTACGGAGGCAGTGGAGACCTTCAGCCATCTGCTTTCAGCTAAATCTAATCCCACCATCACCACCTACAATCTTTTGTTAAGTAGCCTAGTCCGGCGGAATCGACATCAATCAGCATTGTGTGTTTACAGACTTATGGTTGAAGCAGACATTATTCCAAATCTCATTTCTCTGAGCATTGTTATCAACTGTCACTGTGAAACAGGTAGAATGGATTATGCTTTCAAAATGTTTGAAGGAATGGAAGCACATGGCTATATTCCAAATGTCGTAATATTCAGTACCCTCATCAAAGGGCTTTGCAGGACGGGCAGGACGAAGGATGCTGTCAAACTGTTCAATCAAATGGTGAACAAATGACAACTTCCTAATCTTTTTACATATAGTAGCCTAATACATGGGCTCTGCAAGAGACGGAAAACTCACGAGGCTTTTGGATTGATAGCTGTTATGCTGCAACAAGGTCATGAGCTTGACACTATTACATTTACTGCTTTAATTCATGGTTTCTGCAAAGAAGGTAAGCTCAAAGAGGCCAATCAACTACTATATCTGATGTTAAAGAAGGGCATAACCCTGATGTTATTACATTTACTGCTTTAATTGATAGTTTCTGTAAGAAAGGCAAGTTGGAGTAGGCTATGAAGCTCTTCTATAAAATGCCCGGCAGAAACATATGCCCCAATGTTGTCACATACAATGTGATTATTGACGGCTTCTGTAAGGGAGCCAAGTTGGAGGAGGCTACGAATCTCTTCTATGAAATGTCCGACAGAGACATCTTCCCAAATGCTTTCACATAGAGTGCGCTTATCGATGGTTTCTGTAAGGGAGGCAAGTTGGAGGAGGCTATGAAGCTCTTCTATAAAATGTCAGGCAGAAACATATGCCCTGATGTTGTCACATACAGTGTGCTTATTTATGGTTTCTGTAAGGAAGGCAAGTTGGAGGAGGCTATGAATCTCTTCTATGAAATGTCCGACAAAGACATCTGCCGAAATGCTGTCACATACAGTGCGCTTATCGATGGTTTCTGTAAGGGAGGCAAGTTGGAGGAGGCTATGAAGCTCTTCTATGAAATGTCCGACAGAGACATCTGCCCAAATGCTGTCACATACAGTGTACTTATCTATGGTTTCTGTAAGGGAGGCAAGTTGGAGGAGGCTAGGAAGTTCTTCTATGGAATGCAAAACAAAAATATATTGCCTAATATTGTCACATACAATGCATTTATCGCTGGCCTCGTCAAGGAAGGGCATAAAGGGAACAATCCGAGCGTTATCACATACACTGTTCTTATTGCTGGTCTTTGCAAGGAAGGGAAGCTTCAAGAAGCTCTCCAATTGTTAGATGTTATGGCTGAAATAGGTGGTGAACCTGATGATATCACATATAATACAGTTATAGAGGGGTTTTGCAAGGTGGCTAATCTAGAAAAAGCCAGGGAGCTCCTTGTAGAGATGTTGGAGAAAGGTTGCATGCCTGACCTAGTTCACTTTATAACATTAATAGATGGATTCTGTAAGCATGATGGGCAATAGATGGACTTTGTAAGCATGACGGGCAAGACAGAGTTTAACAGATCTTTTATGAGATTCTAGAGTATGCCTCGAGCCTTGATGATGTTACATACATCACATTGATGGATAGACTTTGCAACGTTGGTGTTTCAATAATTTATCTAAAGTGATGAAAGATAGTAGTCCGAGAGGCCTCATAACTACATGACTACATTTACCACCCTCATGGAGGGACTTGGCACACCCCAAGAGGGTAATAGACCATTGCGTGAGGTCTTAAAAAAAAATTTGGCATGAAGCTGACATATTCTGCAGTAAAGATATCGTTGTAGCAGTAGACTATCAATGGATGAACTGTAGGGGTGACTTCGGTAATAGTGCACTAGCAAGCTATCTGAAACAGATTTGGAAATTCAGCTTAATTAAGTGATCTAAGTGGTCGAATTCCCATTAGCATACCAGGTGTTTCTCTGAAAACACATTTGGTTAGGGTTTAGGGTGACTTCGGTAATAGTGCACTAGCAAGCTATCTGAAACAGATTTGGCGATTCAACTTAATGAAGTGATCTGAGTGGTCGAATTCCCATTAGCATACCAGGTGTTTCTCTGAAAACACATCTGGTTAGGGTTTAGTGGATTGTAGATCCTGATTAGATACACCAGTTCATCAAATCTAAAATTGAATTGGCTTTAGCAGTTAGTGTGTTGCAACTTGCAACTAATGAAGTGACCCCAAGAAAAATTTCAACGATATTCTTCACAGTAATAATTTGGAATTGGTTTGATGAAATGGTTAGTGGCTTGTCATTGCCTTTGATGGAGTGTACCTTATGAATTTCAATAGTTAATAGTACTTAAGTGGACTAACCTGGTTTGAAGTATTGAACTGAGTTTGTTTACAATACAATTTTGTAGTTTGCTTTGGAATGTCCTCCTTTTAGTTATGTATTTGACTGTTTAGGCCTTGTGAAATATTTTGCTTCATTGATTGAATGCCCAGGCTCCATATGTATCGAGTACTTGCTGAGACTCCATATGTATCGAGTACTTGCTCCCATTATAGGACACAAAATTTGTAATGATTGTCACGGCATGTCTTAGTTACAGTGCATCTTTTTTTATTTAGACATCTCCAACTACTTCATTGTCTAGTTTCTTCTGTCCAAATTGTAGTAGCCGAGACAACTATTATCTCAGTGTTCATCTGTTTTCCATCAGCTTGGTCAACGAGCTGTCATGGGTATGCTGCTAAGAGAGGATATCGGTTTGGGACCATTCCATTCTCTTTGTCACAAGTTATTTTATTTATGGCCACGGAATGTGGATTCAATCACATATTCAGACGTTCAACGACAAGCAATGGGAGCTAGTTTAGTCTGTGGGCACACATACCAAACAAGTGCAATAGTTGCTGGAATTCAGGGAACCCTTTTTCCATTTCCACTGTGACCCCTACATATGGGATAATACACAGCGGGAAATAATGTTCTCTGAAAGGCCTGGTCAATGAAAATGCTAGTTCTGTAGAAATTTTTAGTTTACTGCACCCAGATAAAACCCCAGCTCCTAGAAATGAAAAGCATTAACGTACTTGTAACACAGAATTTTGTCCTCCACAAAATTGGAGTAATCAAGGGAGAGGGAAACAAAGGGTGATTAACGTTCATCCAAAGCATTAACGTACTTGTAACACATAATTTTGTCCTCAGCAAAATTGGAGTAATCAAGGGAGAGGGTAACGTACTTGTAACACATAATTTTATCCTCAACAAAATTGGAGTAATCAAGGGAGAGGGAAACAAAGGGTGATTAACGTTCATCCAAAGTTACCAGACTATGATAATTTGGTTGACATGTTTGAGGCGATAAAATGAATTGAAGTTGTTTTGAATGAAAAATATACTAGTTTTGCATAAAATGTAACAGCATTTGAAGAGACGGTTAATGTGATGTGATTACACGGCATGCTTCAGAACTCTGTTTCAGACCTGTAAAAGAATGAACCATCTTTAAGACTGGATCTTGATCATAACATAAGACGCGACTTTGACCTGAGCTATACTCACATATGATTATAAAAGAGTCTGATACAATGTACAAGCAATCTGGATCCGTAGTTTGATTCGCTAATACTGTTGTTACTCATTAACTTATGTAATTTTTGCATGAAGCAAGTCGGTATATTCTTATATTCACATGATTAAAACAAGTATATTTTTATGTTTATGGTATAGTGAATTCATCCCCATATATAGACAATTTTTTATTTAACAAAGAAATATTTTTAAATTAAAAATATGTTTATCAAATTTATATTCAATAAAGAAATAATTTAAACTTAAAAAATATGTTTATAAAGAAATTGTGATCCACAATAACTAATCATTATTTTTATTGAAAAATAACAAATTGAGGAAAATGCAGAGGGGAGCCAATGCGAGAGGTCAAAGAGTGCAGGGCTTGCATGACCCCTCTTCTCTTTCTTTGCATTTTTAAGCATTTCCTTCTTACAAATAATAACAAAATTTTAAAATAGTAATATCCACAACTTGTTACTTTTATCATGAAGATCGATAATTTCATTGTTGATCCCTCTTGGTGGGTGAACACACATAAAATCCCATGTGAACTAGAATTTGGCATGCCACCAATTAACCAACAAATTTAATACACTTGGCATAAGAAAGGCCTTCATGTACATGCACAAGCTTGAGGTTTCCTTCACAATTGGTCTAGTTCATGGCAAAGATCATGTTGTTTCCTCTCACACCCATGCATAAGTGCACTTTGGTGGTTCTAGGTGACCCTTCAAAAATGGTGGTGGCTCCAAGGAACAAGTTGAATGATTGTATTCATAATTTCTCTATGGTATGTGGATTTACTCTAGAATTGGTGCCTTCTTTTGTTTTTGTTTCATGTATCTTCTTGCTTTATAGTTGTGAGGTATTGGGGTTTCTATAGTTTGATTGCTTCTATGTGTTTGGTTTAGCATTGCTATGTTTGGTGAATGGTGGCCCATTTCTGTCTTGGTCACATATTATCTTACACTTACCTGATCTATCTTCTTTCTTCCCATCTTGTGAACTCTTTAGTTTTTCCTTGATCCTCTTCGAACCTTGTCCTCTCCGTCTAGTTTTCCTTTGTGTCAATTTGATGGTGAACACTTCTATCTCTTTGTAGGTTGTTGTCTCTCCATTTCCCAAATCCCCATATTGTAGTGTCTACTTGAGAGCTTCCTTGCAATCCCCTTGCCTCTCTATACCTTGACAATGTCATAAAGCAATCCCACTCTTGTTTTTCATCACCCATGTCAAATAGGAAAAAAACCTCATCTTCCTCTAGTCGCAAGGGGCGTCAAAATTCTATACAACTACTTAGGACTAGAACTTAAGGGATTTCTAAAAGATCTATTGAATTTTTTTGGGGGAACATTACCCCCTCAATTCGCAAAGAATTTCACAATACCGAGCATGAAGCTCATGAAGAAAGTCATATCTTGTCCCCTGTAGAAGTAGATGAAAGTTTGGGTTGTTGAATCCCTGATATAGGGAACAACCACACTAGGCAGACTAGATACCATCAAACTATTGATTTGTGCTAGCAAATAAAAACAATTATGTGAAAGATATTAGTAAAATAATTAGAAACACGACAATAAGTCCTTGAAGAGTTGCAACTCCAACTCAAGGACTTGAACTCCAAGGTCTCTCTAATGACAAATAAACTAGCTAACATGAATCTCTCTAGTTCTCAGGAGAACACAAAGGCCCTTGAAACTATAGAGGTAGATTCTCCTTCTAGCCAAATGCTTATATTATCAAATTTTGTTTATATTCGATGGGACCATTATAGTCCTTTCTATAAATTAGCTATAAATTAAAGTCTTATAGTCCATCTCTAGATTTTATTAGACTATTAAAATTGAACTATTGCGTTAGAAATTTTGGAATGGTTAGTGGTAGACTAGTAAACACAAATTAACAATGTAATATTTTTTTATCATATAATGAAAATATTTGTGTAGCTAAGAAAAACATTGTTAATAAAATTTATAATCATTTAAAATAATTTGTATTTTGATACTAAAAATTAATTTTCTATGGTTTATAAAGTTATTTAAAATATATTATATTTCACAAAAAGAATTAATTTCTTTTATATAAAATATCAAACACTAAAATTCTCATTCATTAATATATAATCTTAAATTCCACCATAAAAAACATTTTGGAAATATAAAATCAAACAATAAAATTCCTACACATTAATAATTTTACTATCTAATTCTCTTGTTTTACTTATAATTTGTAATGCCCCGTATTAATAAGAAATAAATAATAACAATATAAATAATAATAATAATAAATCAATAAATAATAATAAAAATAAACCAAAAATTTATTATAATAATAAAAAAAATAATAATATATTAAAAATAAAATCTCAAAAAGAAAATCTAACCAAAATGGAAAATAGATTACCCATTGAAACATCAAAACAATGTAAAAAAATAAATAAAATAGATTCAATTATTAGCATCCACTAGTCCAATAGCAATCCCAAGTCTTTTCTAAACTTAGGTTTCTGTGATCCATAACTAGATTGAAAAAATTATTTCGGTGATAATAACGGTGGAGAAAATATAGTCGATGTGTTTCGAATCAACTAGTGTGATTCATCTTTAGGACAAGATGAGGAATTATCATGGCATCAAATAAATAGATGTAGAGATATGTTCACTAGCGGCAAGAATATAACAAATAGTTTTGAGGAGTCTTATTTATAGTAAATATATTTAAAATAAGGAAACAAATTAATAAATAATTAATGAATAAATTTAAAATTATTATTATTAATAAATTGTATTCATCAAAGAAAAGACCTAAATTGAAAAATGCAATAAATAAAGGCATGGAAGTGGTATTAGAGGAAAATGGTTTGAAGGACTTCATTGATCAAGAAGTCCCCAAGCCAGCAGCAGCTAATGCCCAAGAATTGGCGGAATGGAAGAAATGTGTGGCAAGAGCGAGGAGGATTCTTCTCGACGGAGTTTGAGACCATATTGTCTCGAGTCTCCATGGGAAGAAGACTCCGTTTTCAATGTGGAATACATTGAAGGATCTATATTAGAACAACATGGTAACTGCTGTAAAACCACCCTTTTCTAGAGTGAAGCTTTAGAGCCACTTTCTGGTTTCACGCTCTTACTCCTCTGCCTTCCATTCCTTTGCAAGATCCTAAACTTAGGCTTCTTGTTAGTTGAGCCCTAAACTTTCGACATCTTAGATTTATGCTGGCTATTTCCCCTTGGAGTGTTGGTAATGCTCCTTATCTTCGCACGCCAGAGTGTTTCATTCCTCGCATAGCTATCGTGTCTGAATAAACTCCCACAAGAAGCACTTGTTTTCTCTTGTGTAGATCACTCCTTCATTGGCTAGTTTCTCCGCCACTCTATTGGCATCTCTGCGCACATGAACAAAGCTCAGAGTTCTCAGTTTTCTGAGGTGAGATTGAACTCGATGAAACACCTACGAAAGTTGTCAGTGCCATGGAATACAAGACAAATAGTTGTGTCAGCCTTTGAGCTTGTGTGGATCCACATTGCGGGCACCTCATGGATGCCATGTGCAGTTCCTGGCCAACATGGGTTCTATTAGATCTCTGGTGATGTCAGTGACGATAGATGAGAATGGAGATGACAGTGAAGGCAGTGGGCGTCAACAACCGTAGAAAGGAAGGAAGCTTTGGGGCCTTGTAGTTTGCCATCACACAAGTCCACGGGTTATCCCTTTCCCTTTGAGGTATGTTTGTAAATTTCTAATGCAAGTTTTTGGCATTCAACTAAACAAAGAGGTTGAATTAGCCACTCAGTTGAGGGAGAAACATATCTTACATGTCCAAACTGTGCTCTGTGATATGCTTCTTCGTGACGCACTTGTTGGGATCGTGTTTCAGACTCCCAACATTATGGACATTGCAAATGTGATGGGGTTGCTTTATTATATGGGAAACGCCTTTGGCTTTTGGGGACCACTCCTACTAAGGTTCAGATATTGGATATTTCATAGTGGATCAAGCATCACAGAGATTCCACTGGTTTGAGTACTGACAGTCTTGCAGAAGTAGGCTATCTAGGAGTTGTGTCACTAGGTGATGCAGTTTGTGGAATAGCCACAGTCAGAATTACCTCCAAAGACTTCTTATTTTGTTTCAGGTCTCACACAACGAAAGAAATAAAATGGGGAGGTTCTTAACATGATCTCAATGATAAAGAGGATGGCAGGAGAATGCACCCTCAATCATCATTCAAATCATTCCTAGAAGTTTAAAAGGTGAATTCTTCCTTGGGAGGATGTCGAGATGGAATTCGTTGCAGCTGATTCTGAGGGATTCCTTTCAATATATTGATGAGAGTGACAAGAAAACCATGATACATTCACAACTAAATGACTTGAGGCTTCAAGGAATAGATGAACTAAGTGCAGTGATAAATGAGATGGTAAGGTTAATTGAAATTGCCACTGTGCCAATTTGGCAATCGATTCTAATGGAATCATAAATGGATGGAATACTAAAGCAGTTGAACTCATAGGATTGTTGGCCGATGAAGTTATAGGGAGGCCTTTAATTGATCTTGTTCAGCATGACTCAGTTGAAACAGTGAAAAAAATGCTCTACTTGGCTTTGCAAGGAGGAAAAGGGGTCTGAATGTTCGCAGAAATTTACTCTAACGAATACACCATCTAGGCAGAAAGACAACATTTCTGGGTCAAAATCTACGTAAAACTATAGTAATGCAGCTGAGTCGAAGACTTTACAAAACATAATACCAAGAACAAGGCATAACGACACTACACAGGGGCCTAAATCTAGACAAATGTCATATTTTGAGGGAATAAATATGCATATGGGCTGCCAAACTTTTGAGAATATGTTCCTTGTATCGTGTTCTCTAAGCTAGGAATTACTTAAACAATACCAATGAATGCATTGAAAAGAACACATTACAAGAAAGATCAAATACATGCTCTAAAACCAGCTGCTGATGATGTTGCAGAGGCATCTGTGGCTGCTGTTGTTGGAAGAGCACATTATGCATCATCAAGCTTGATGGTCCATGAGAAATAGGTGGTGTTGCTGTGCTTTGAAGATGTGCGTACTTGCCTTCCATTGAAGTGAAATGATAGAGATCACAACCCTAAAATCTCCTTACAGGTGCAGTTAACCTTAGTATCTCTTCCTTGAGATGAATGAGACTGATTTTGGGTAGCAACGCAGTATTTTATACCCAATGATAATGGAATATGTGCATACGTAGGTGCTTGGTCCTTTTATAGAAGGATGGATGTCAGAGTCAATGAAAGAAAAAAGGATATCTCATCTACTACGGATGATCACCTTAAATTTAGTAAATGACATTCATAATTTATGGATTTCTCCTGGATTTTGCAGAATTGATAGCTATTGTTTTTCATGAGCTAGTAAGGAATATTTTTGTATTTTGCAGGTGATAATGCATATAAATATGTATGAAATATCATGCATACAACAGATAAACAAACCAAGAAATTCCCTTGTTGTAGCATGAGAATCTTATTCTTTATTAGGGAAAGTCTTGTAAAGTTTATGCTCTGCTTTCAATATAATAATAACTCAGGATTTCAATCTCGTTGTATATAGTAAAATACAAACAATATAAATGTTTATGAGAACCGACCTACAAATCTTCATACATATAGAAATTGTATAGCAAATAACAGGGATTTGTATCCCACATATAGATTTTTGTGGGTGTTAAATTTTGCACTTCAGATGGGTTTAGCAAATAACAGGGCTTTGTATTCCACATACGGATTTTTTTTTATGGGTGTTTAAGCTACGTTGTATTATAGCATGAATCATGGGATCTTGGTTTAACATTGGTGAATATTACAGATATTTCTCTGATATCGGATCCAATGTTCAATGAATGAATTGATATTGTGAAGGCATGCCTGCACCTCAAGGAATGCTCGAGGGAGTATAAGATGGTGTCTGCCTACGACAATATTCGTTATATCTACCGAGACTTTATGAGTGACAGGGACACTCAACTTCTAATTCTTCGGATGTGCCATGTGAGAAAATGAAGGACTACACCTTTGATAGGGAAGATTCAAGCAAAGTCAAATGGATCAAGTGGAAGATTGGGAAAGTGCAGCGCTTAGCATAGAGAAGCAAGAAGCAAAGGCCCATGCAAAGGATATGTCAACATTTTGTGGCAGCTAGCTGTTAAGATCAAGAGTGATGTAGTTAAGGATACATAGGGTAGTGATAAAAGAAGTTCTAAATTTCCGGTAAAATGGAGAAAAAATCATTAAATTAGTCTTAAATGAAATCAATTCCACATAATTTTTATAATAAAAATGCTTTCAAGTAATTATGAGGGTTATAAAATCTTTTAGTGGAGATTAGGGTCTAGTGGGTCTTGGGTCCAAATTTTGAATCTAGGCTCTGATACGACGTGTGAGGCTCCCTCCTAGGATCCTCTAACTATTTTTTTTTTCTTCTAAATTTAAACATAATAAGATGGGAAATAACTTATTTATATCAAAACATTTATTTGATGATAATATACCATTAAAATTTATTTACCACAATTTAAATAAGTAAGAATTTCATTTCAATCATTTACATAAGTAATCAATAAACAAAGGAATACATGTTCCAATAGCTTAGTTGAGATGCTCCTGAGCTCTTGACTCTGTTGGGATGATCCTCTTGGCTACCTGACTGAATTTGCCTCCCAACCAACTACGAAATATTTCTTAGACCAGAGAAACTCCACAGGTTCCCTAGCTCTCTGAGCCCAAGTCTAACCAGATGCAGTGTGTCCAAGTTAAACAAACACTCTCCTTCTCTCCCTTCTCTTTTCTCCACCTTCCTCCCAAAACAAAATCCTCCAAAACCACAACCAAAACTAAAACCAAGACAAAGAATCGCCCCTCCTCCTCTTATCATCCTTCCCCTTTTATGCCTCTTCCTCCCATCCACCTCAACCACCTATCATTAATGTCATAACTACCCCCTCATCCTTTCATTTGACTTTTATTACCATATCTTCTTCCAAGTAAATTTGAGAGGACATTTTGTGGATAAGATATAGATATTTAATTTGGAAATTAATTGGGAAAGACCATATCTTCTCCTAAGTAAATTTGAGAGGACATTTTGGGGATAAGTTATGGATATTTAATTTGGAATTTAATTGGGGAAGACCATATCTTCTCCCAAGTAAATTTGAGAGGAAATTTTGGGGATAAGATATGGATATTTAATTTGGAATAATGGAAGGAGACCATTTCCTATCCAAAAATTAAATTTGCGAAGACAAGTTGGGAATCGAATAATAAAAATAATGAAATTTATATCAGTAAATAAATTTACAGTTCACAAATGTTGGTATATCCTAATATTTCTTGATAATTATTAGTCAATATTTTCAGTTAATTTAAACACTAATAAAATTTGCATGATAAAATTAAGTTGGGCATGCCATTATGCACTCATTCTTTACTCCTTAGCAAGACCAAAATTACAATAAAGTCTAGTTCTCTTCTCATTTACAATTTCATCAAAATAATTTTATTTAGCACCTCTCTATTGGTGTGCTTGGGTTTATAGGTAGCATTATCCTTGTTGAGATAAATTAGAAGCCAAGTGTTCTTGTCTCTTCAACTCCACATCTTCATCACTTTTCCTCTCCCTTTCATATTGTGTTGGCATCATTCTAATTAGAGTTCCTTCTAGTTGTTTTTTTCATAGTGCTTAAAATGGAAGAGCAACACTTTGGAGCCGAGTGGCAGTGAATTGATCTAACATGGGCACTTTACACCATCACCATTTTTTCCTATCTCATTATCAGCCTCCATAGTCATGAACTTCACTTCCATAACCATAAACCTCAAATTTTACTAATTTCTTTATGATAATTTGAGTAATTAACCATTCAACATTTCTTGCAAATTAATAAATGAAGTAATGAGAATATTTATATAGAAGTTACAAACAAAAACCATCAATAATTTTATTTATAAATTTATTCTAAAAAATCTATAAAATAAATAAATAAATAGTAAATAAAAATAAAAATCTCTCAATATTTCTATGTCATATGAGAAGGGTTGGAATTTGATGGGAAAAATTCTCATCGCAGGGCATTTTTGGCATATTTGATGTTTACAAATTTTGCATAACCATCTTCCCTAATGTGTTCTAAAATTTACAAAAGTATTTTTGATGGGTTATTATTTTATGAAATGTTCTTAATACTGCATATCAAGTTGTTTCATTTGGACTAGGGCCTGTCATGGTGTCACATCCATCCATTTATTCACCAAGCATGGAGTAAGACTACGAGTAGGCAGGCATCAATGCTATATGTCCTTGAGCCTCTCTCGTCTACTAAATCCATTGAATATTTATTTACAAAGTATGGGGTTTCATATATTGTACGATATGTTAGATGGGAAATAACTCAAGAGTGATGGTAAGGCATCAACTCAAGATCTTCATAAATGGTTTGAGATCGAAGAAGGTGGAATCATTTCTTGTTTGAAAATATTCTTAGGCTTTCTCGTCCAAGATTTCCCATTTCTTTCCAACTTGCTTGGCTAGCTGATCAGAGGGAATGAATCACAGAAACAGTTGTATCTATATAAATTTCTTGTGGGAGGTTTGTGTAACCATAAGTGAGGTGGTGGGGATTATCATGGAAAAGTAGCTCATGCTTGGTTGCTTGGCATGTGCTTGATTATGGTACTGAGGTCAAACCTCCCCACCCCCCAATGCAAAGGTACCATTCAATATTACAAGAAGAGAAAGGTTTATAGTAAAATAGAAAAAACATTTTGACTGTATTAATGGGAGTAATGGAGAATTTGGTTTTTGTCTTTGTGCATTAGGGTGTTTGAAAAAAATATCATTAGCTCAACTAGCCCGTAACTTCCCCTCCAACAGGAAAACCTCATTTGCTTTCTAAAACACCTCGCTACCCATTAGAGAAGAGTGAAGGATCTTGCTGGATGCCTAACTCTACCAGAGAAAGAGAAACAACTAGTAAGTATGAGTTATTTTCCACAACCATTTTGTATTAAAGAATAGGTTAGTGAATTTAATTGTATAAAATATTGTTTTATGTTAGTAGAAAAGAATGATAGGGCATGGTTTTAAATTAAAATATGTCATAAAACAAAGTAAAGACAATCTTTACATTATATAATGGTTTGTTGTAGATCAAATGTTATTATGTTTTTGGAAGAGAACTACAAATATTTTCTTCACCAAAAGACATGTTAATAAGATAAGTATTAGCTAAGCATGTAATAAGAACCAACACATCATTGTATTATCATTATTATGTATGCATATGAGGAGGTAGCTCAAAGAAAGAAAAGAAAAACATATTTTTTTTTGTTTTTTTTTGTAATTAGGTTGAACCTAGGTTGGGGTTACTTAATAGTGGCATCCATCATCAACCCGTCCTCACCCTCCCCATGGGATCCCGTCCTCACCCTCCCCATGGGATTCAAACCAAAGACCTAGTGGAAACTAAACCTCAACTAAAATGTATGATGAAAATTGATTTGACACATTACATTGGAGAATTTATGATATTCAACTAATGTATCAATGGTGTATTGTAAGTAAAATTGATTGATTTATTTCCAAATCATGTTTGAATGTGCCAACTCTATGATATTCTTAAAAAAATGCATAGGGGACAACTTACAGTGACTCCACATGGACAACATCGAATAATGGATGGGACGTGAAATTGAAGAATCAAATGTGTACCAAACTTTTCGTGCCTTGTAAAATCAAGGCCTCCTCGATCGATTTGTGCTACTCTAAAATAATTGCACTCTATGTGGGCTTACATGTTTGGCTACGCAACCTTGGAGGTAGACTCTTCCATCTTTGCATGGCATTAATACCATCATGGTTGGATGGAGGCCATCAAACCATTCAAAAATGTGGTTAGTTTAGAGCTTAACAAAAATAAATAAAAAAGGGGTAACTAGGCATAAATATTTACCAAGAAATCATGAACTGCAATATACACCTTGGCAAACCAAGGACTTAACATATGACAACCAATCTCCCTGAATGTTGTGTTCGATATATCATGGCATCTAATGTGGTAGATTCGGTTACCTATGGATGGATAACAACCTATTGGGGACTCCCAAAATATACGTGACAGTACGTAGGAGTGCAGTCCGTAGTAGTTCTATCTAATGTGTAATTATTCGATGAGAGCATTCCCATATACTTACCATGCATGGAGCGCGTTCGATATACCCCAAAGTACTGGAGAACGGTCCTATACACTTATGTACCTGGAATGAGATTTCACCCTCGGGATACAATGCTGGAAAATAATGATAGCTCGTACATTTAACAACACCATAAGTCGTCTCTAGCCTAGACCTCTAAATGTTTTCTTTGATGTTCCAAATGCTCCTTAGGTTAATTTAGGTAAATTTTAACATTGATCTTGGATTAAGTTTTAGTTTTAAGGTTCAAAGATCGATATCACGTGAATACACATATGATGCAACTAATATGAGAAAAAATAATTCTTTTCATTTCGTTGAAAGATATCTAGTGTAGGGAAAAACACAAACATTGAGGCAATAATTATGTATGAAACAAGCAAAGCTTCCTAACTAGAACTTTCACTTTCACTATTCCAATGCACCTATCAAAAGTAAAATGATTTTTTTTACTCTTCTTCTCAATGGATGAAAATTCACTTTTCAGCTTTCAACACTAAGCAATGTAATCTTTGTTCAATAATAATCCCAAAAATGACATTTGAATGCAATGTAATCTAATGCAATTCAAAATGAAAACTTTGAGATGAAAGCTAAGAAAATGCAAATGTGATTTCTTCTATGGTTCTCAAAAGAACTAATAATGCTTTAATCAACAACAAATGAATATTCCTTTCACACATACAAGCAACAAAGAATAAACTCAATTGACTCAATAACTAAATACTCAACCAAAATTCACTTTCACTACTTCAAACAATGGGATGGGATTTTGCAAACCAATAAGAAATCAACAAAAATAATGGAAAATTGTATGCACACAGAGCATGAGCACACTTCAGATATCAAGACACACTAGACATTTCTAATAAAAACCCTAAAAAAATATAATTTTTTTTATCAACGCTATTTTTATGGTAAAAATTTGCGCTGATAAGGTGGATCAACACTACTTTTGTGGTCAAAACTCATGTTGACAAGGTCATCAGCGCGACTGTAATGAGAAAAATCAGCGCTGAGAGCGCGACTATTTCAGATAAAAAGGGTGTCGAGCAAGAAAGAATTAGGAAAATGAGGAGAAATCCAAAGAGAGATCTAGCAACAAACTAGACAAATATGTGAAAACTTTCCTAGTTTGTATCCGAAAATACAATGGAGGATAGATGACCTACCTCACTCTGATGCTAAAATCCATTGATGTCTTTCTCGATCTTCTCGTTTCCAATTTTAATCCTCTCTATGCTGTTGTGGATGAATATCTGCAAGGAAGATCAAATAGAGTTGACAAAGTCATACATAGAACAATTCATTCTAACATAAACTATGTGAAGGTTCAAGGAGTATCACACTAAATGAGTAGTGATTTACACACTTATGGAAAGTAAACACATAATGTATTATTAATAGAAAGTAAGGGAAGCATACAACCACTTAAGCCTTGATGTTGGAAGCCTCCTTTGGATGACTTTTCAAGTCCTAGCCAAGACCTTCAAGCACTCCTTTCTCCTTAGTAAAATGGGCAACATTTAGGCATAGTTCATCACTAGGAAGGCAACCAAGCAACAACCAACCATTAGCTAACCAAAATTAGATGTTAGGGGTTTTATTTATGGGGAAGGAGAGGGAGTTGAGGATCCATAAAAGGAGGGAGAGGTTCCACATTTCAAGTGGAAGATCCATGAAAGTAGGATCAAGAACTAGGAATGGGAGGTCTCATATAATCCTCATTCAAATGAAACCAACTCATTGTTATTGAGACTTATAATAGAAGAATATTCTCCTCCATTTTAGGAAAAAGTGCTTGAAGAGAGCCAATACAGATTTTGCTATCAAAAGGCACTTCCAGCGCTAGTCACTAGTTAGACAAAGGGTAACCAACGCAGGTTTGTCTGCTAAAAGTAACATTGGACTTGCAAAACAATGTTTCGGAAATTTCTTCAAAATTTATCCAAGACAAGTCTTCTTCTTCCTTCAGAGATGCTTCTGAACATGTTTCATCGTGAATACATTGTTTTTGACATCCTTTGTCACTTTGCAACACTTGCGACATTGATGACACAAAGTGTGAAACTTAGGATATGAGATTGGGAGTGTGACAAAACACTGTATAACAAGATTCTAACCTAATTATATTTTATCTTGAAAGTCATACCCCGAGATTCCCTCATCATCTTGCTTTTCAAATTCCAGTTTTTGTTAATACTAGATGAGTATTTCGTATAGTTTTTGAGGAAGGAGCTTCTACGTGCATTATGTCGATTTCTTGCTGGAAATATTTAGGTTTTCCAACCATCAATCAGTTACCTACCACTCTGAAAGACTTTGATGGAAGAGGTTTTCATCCATATGGGATCTTGAACGATTTTCCCATCAAGCTAGAGGGAAAATTGATAGTGATCGAAGTTGAAGTTGTTGATGCTTAGCTTGATTAGAACATTTTTCTTGTTTGAAGATGGACCTACGCTATGTCAATGGTGGTCTCATCGTTGTTTCGAATGATTCAATTTCCTCACAAAGGGAAAATTATCAAAGTAGAATAGCTGTGTTACTACACTTCGGACCCTAAATCTATGGTAGCATACCTTTTTTGGAAAAATGAATACTCTTTATGAGGATATTGGTGTTGGTTTAATCAAAGATTCATCATTGATAGGAACCTTTGCGATGCCTCCACCGAATTTTTGTTCTATTTTTTCTGAGGTTAACATGATTACATTAAGCACTATGAAATATTTTGATCCGTGTATAATGCCTTTAGAGTCTGAATTATCCTCTTATGGAAATGAGAAGCCTTTGGTCCCTCTTGAATTGGCTTATCGGGCAGTACAATCATTTTCTGACCCTTCATCTTCTAATATTGATCGAGTGGATATGATCAATGATGATTATTCTCCTTTACCTTGGTTAGAATCGTTCTCACTCTTTGATCCTTTCAACTTTACGTTTCCAACTAATGAAAGCATCGTGGAGGTTATGACTTCGGATGCAATGCCTTAGAATAATCACCATCATCGTTCATCTTTTGTACTTGACCCTGATGACATCGAGAATAATTTTCAAAATGGTTTTCACCTGAGATAGTAAATAGTCTAGAATCACCCATTTTAGTATTTCAAACTGAGTCTGAAAGGAATTTTGGGAACATATCTGCAATGAATACCATTGACATCTCAGTTAAAACAGGGATTGTTGAAAATATTCACGTAGGTGCCTCATGCCCAATCGAAGAAATTCAAACATATAAGGTCTTATTTCAAGAAGTCTGCGACATTTTTTCCTGGTCCTATGAGGGAATGACAGGAATTGACCCAAGCATTGTAGTACACAAAATTAAGACTTATCCGGATGCCAAACCTATTAGACAATGATTACGGCTGGCGCATTCGCGAAAAGCTGCTACGATTAAAGCTGAGGTAGAGAAATTTCTCAAAGAAGGTTTCATTTACCTAGTTTCCTTAACTGATTGGGTGTCCAATATCGTCCCTGTTAACAAGAAACAAGGAACCATTAGAGTATGCATCGGTTATAGGGATATTAATAAGGCTTGTCCAAAAGACAATTATCCTACTCCTTATGTCGATTAAATCATCGACGAATGTGCTAGAAATGAAATGTTCTCATTTATGGACAAATTTTTAGGCTACAATCAAATCAACATACTACCAGCTGATCAACACAAAACTGCATTCATCTTCCCATGGCGAACTTTTTCCTATCGAAAACTCCCATTTGATTTGAAGAGCGCGGACACAAATTTTCAATGGGCAATGTCTTATGCATTTCACGATTTCAAGCATATTGTGCAACCATATTTAGATGACTTTCTAGCTCACTCATCAAGAATGGAAAATCATCCAATGCATGTAAGAGAAATTTTTATAGGATGTTGTCATTACAATATTCGCTTGAATCCACATAAGTGTGTTTTCTGTGTGCAATCTGGTTGATTGCTAGGATTTTTTTTGTTTCAAAGGAAGGCATTTGTGTCAGTCCATTGAAGGTTGAGGCTATTTTGAATTTTCCTGTTGCTTCCAATATTCGCCAACTCCAGATTTTTCAAGAGAAAGAAAAATTTCTACGTTGATTTATCCAGAACAACACTGAGTTAGCTAAAGGTTTTAATCGACTTTTGAAAAAGGGCATCTCATTTATACGGGATGAAGTGGCTGAAAGGGCGTTTGATGCACTTAAATATGCATTGACCCATACACCACTGTTGCATCCTCTTGATTATCATTGAGACTACTTTTTATACTTAACCGCGTCTGACGCCACCATTGGTATGGTTCTAGTTTAGGAAGATGAATCGAAGGAAGAGGATCTGATATATTAATTAAGTCATAATTTGACCAAAATTGAAGCAAAATATGCACGTGGAGAAATTGGCCTTGACAGCTATTCAAACTATCCAACGTTTTTGCCACTACATTTTATTGTGCAAAACTACTGTAATTTCTGATTGCTACCCCATTGTTTACATTCTTACGAACCAATTGTCCATGGGCACGTATTCCAAATGGATAGTCATCCTATAGGAATTCGATTTGGAATTCATTGAATCCAAATATAATAAATCATTGGTATTTGCTAAACTATTATGTGACTTTTCCCGTACTGAAACTAAAAACGTGGTAGAATATTTTCTTCCAGACGAATATATCTTTCTAATCAGTACTTTAAACCTTGGTATGGAGATATATCAACATTTATCTTCAGACCTAGAAATTTTGGCCAAAACTGAGTCAAAATGATCATCGCCATATCCGATCTCAATCCCTGAAATACAATATTGTTGGCGATACACTTTATCATCATGGTGCCGATTCTATTTTTTGATGATGTTTAACTCACAAGGATGCCAAAAAAGAATTAAATGATTGCCATTATAGAGCTTGTGGTGGTCATATGTCAGGGTTTTACACTACTCAAAAGATCCCGCACGCAAGGTATTTCTGGCCTTCTATGTTCAAAGATTGTATAACCGTGGTCCGGAAATGCCATAATTGTAAAATCTATGATTAGAAAATGCTTGCACTTCTAGGTAATCTTCACCCAGTCATTGTTGTTGGTCCTTTTGCGAAATGGGGCATTGCCTTTCTTACATGTAGCCCTCACTCGACCGGGGGAGCTTGGGTGCGTTATCCTTGCGGTAGATTATCTTACAAAATGGCCTGAGGCAATGCCTACATACAAGGATAATGTTGAAACACCAGCCATTTTTGTGTTCAATCATGTAATTTCTCAGTTCAGAGTACCACAAGCTATCGTCACGGACCATGGTAGCCATTTTCAAAACCATATGATGACTGGTCTTACCACAAATCTAGGCCTATGTCATGACAGTTATACCCCATATTACTCGCAGGAAAATGGCCAAGAGGAAGCCATTAACAAGGTTTTAACCACCATGATTAAATGGATTATGGGGACTCATAAACGAGAATGACCTCTAATTCTTTATCCAACCTTGTGGGCATACCGTACTACAATAAAAAATTCAACTGGTTTTACTCCTTTCCAGCTTGTCTTCAACATGGAAGTAGTTCTACCGATTGAATATGAGATAACATATTTGAAACTGACAATTGAATTATTACCAGCTACTTCTATTGAAGAGGAATGCTTTCTGTACTTAACGCATTTCAATGAGACTCGCCATGACACTACATTAGCTAGCGAGGCCTAAAAGAAACAAGTTAAATCACATTATGATCAAAATGGAAAACCTCGTTCATATGCAGAAGGTGCTTTAGTCTTGGTCTATGATCAAGAGCATGATAAGTTGGGCGCTGGTAAGTTCGAGCCTATGTGGCATGGCCATTATATTGTAAAATGTGCACTAGAAAAATGGGCCTATGAACTAGTGGATTATGACGAAACTCCTTTGGGAAAGCTCGGAAATGGTGTTTACCTAAAGAGATATTATTCTTAGCTTGTTGAGTGAAACATTTGTATATTATTGTACCATGGTTCGTGTGTGACAATTTATAACAATTTTTGCAATTTTTTCAGCTACTTATCCTTCTCATCTTGTGTTACAATTAATTTACAGATGCCAACATTTCCTCAAAATTACATTAGCTTCGTTGATGGCACTAGTCATAGTACATAGAATTTGTCTTCCGCAACCTGCAAGGTCATTTATTCACCCATAGATGAGTTAGTTTTATGGGATATGCCTTGGTCGAACAATGAAAAATATTGTAGAATATAGCGAGGTGATTGAGTTATTATTTGATGCCATTGAATTTGGAATTCATTGGTTGATCGTTAGGTTAGTTTCACAACTCGTAGTATTACATATGAATGGTGTTTATTCAGTTAGAAGTGCTTCCATGTTAAGGATGTTTTTGCGGGTTTGTCTCTTGGAAAAAGAATTTGATTATATTGAGTATCGACATATTCCGAGAAATTTAAACACATTAACAGATGCATTATCTAATTATGTGTTAAATTGGCACTTGTAAAACATTTGTAAAGAAATTAATGAAATATTCATTCACATATTGTACAAGATAAAACATAAATAGAAGTAGTAGTTTCATTAGATAAAAGTTTGTAAATAGTGTGGCTTTTACAAAAAATGTCATCCAAGTATATCCTCGTGGCCTTTATTTTCTGAACATGTCGATACATCATCAAAAATAAAAAATCCAATCCTCAGACTAGTCACTACGCATGATGATGATCATGGTATCATATAATAGTACGTGCTACTCATAGTAGGAAATGGCTAATAGGAACAAGAACTCCTGTAGTATGCCTTTGGTAATGGAGAGGAGAATTATCTATAGCGGCATCTGGAATGTCTAGAGTCAGACTCTCAAGGTTGTGCTCTATCTCTGTTAGTATCTTTGCTGCCTCAGGGTTCTGTACTATAGGAGTTGTTGACTTCTCACCCCCTTGATCATATCTACGTAATCTGGTTGGTCTCATTGGGGCCACATCTGCATGATCGTTTTGGATAATTAGCTTTGGATGCCAAAAATAAAATAAAAAATGAAAAATTTCAAAAATCAACCAAAATGTGAAGTTTTACCTATAGCACCCAACTACATCCCAGGAGGTAGTGGCATGTCCGGATCTTCTGTGTAGTCCATCCCTGCATATGGAAAATATTCGATCACAGTGATCTAGTTTTCCAACTACTTGAAGAATTCAGGGGTATATATAATTGTTGGATCCTCTCCACCTCCATGGTGTGTCATAAGTGTAACCCATTTCAACATGTGTGGGTCACATAACCCTCCTCTCTCTACAGATACCTGTGGAGCCAGAAGAGGAATATGATCCAAGGCAAATGAAATAACAAAGGCACCGTGTCCAATTTTTTTGGTTTTTCTTGTTCGGACCCAGGTTAGTTGCCCCTTCAGATTGGAAACTACAACCTCACTCTAGTTAAAAATGGTACCCTGAATGTAATTCACAACTGTTTGCATCTGAGCCTTCATCAGTAAATGCAAATCTGCACTACCACACAACCGTGTAATAGTGAACCCAATGGTTTTCAAAGGAATTTGTGCAATGGTTATGATGTCAATCTGGTCATCTTTGAGAGTAGATATATCAGTACAATGTTGTATCAAATAGGTAACAATGGTTTTTCCACCTCGCTTATGCTCATACAGGTTGATTTCCTCACCACGAAATGGAAGTCCAGTCATGAATTAAATGTCATCAACATCAATGACAAGTTTGTGTTCCCTAATTATGAAACATTCATCCTGAACATTCCACTTCCCTACTATCCATTCTAGCAAGTCCAATTGGTCCTTCATGTCCAGAATGGTAAAAAACTTGTACAAACCACAATTTTTCAATCCCTCTATGGTTGCTGGATCATTCAGAGCAACTATATATTGTTCTTTGTGCTCACATTCTCTCCATTCCATGTTTGTGGTTCAAAAGGCCGCAATTAAACATTAAAAATAATTACAATGAATTATGGAGAGATTTAGAAAAAAAAATGGGTGTTTTTCTATTTATTTTCTTGCTCTTGACGTTGTGCGTAGTTGAATTCAACAAACAGTGTGCATGTGTGCATTTTATTTCCTTGAAATTGCACACATAACGTTAAAATATAGGTCGATGTGCGCAGGACCGATAAGGGTGACTAGTGCACATCGAGGGCGAAAATCAATTTGAAAACAATTACCCAAAAAACCTAATTCTATGGTGAAAAGCTAAATGAATGACATGAAAATGAAGAGCTCGGATAGGCCATTTACCTGGAGGAGATGAATTCTGATGTCTTCCAATGGCTTTCCCGGATTCAACTTCAAAAGTTTTTGGTAAAAAATGACTTCTATCACTCTCAAAAGGGTAAAAACACAAATGGTGAATTTTTTTTACTATTTGGGATTTTTATAAGTTTTTAGGGCTAACTAAATATTATATTTTGCCTATTGAATTTTAAAAACCAATTTTATAATGTTTTAATGTTGTTTTTTGAGCAGAGATAATTATTTCAAGTTTAAATATGCAGGTTACAGGTTAATTACAGAAACAGATCGTTTTGGTATTGAGTATATTTTTATCACTTTTTTGAACTCGTTAAAACTTACAAAAAAGTGAAACCATGGAGTCCTCTTTATGCCCTTTTTAGAGTCTTCAAAAACAAAAAGATCATTGAGTACTTGATTATTCGAACTCATAAAGGTAAATGAACAACCATCTATTTAGTATAAGTTTACCCATTTTATGGACTGAACTAGACTATTTATGAAAAAAGGTATACATTGATTATTCATGGTCAACAAAGTTCTCTTTTGCATTATTTTAACCTTTTTTGGTCTTGAGAGACTAAACTTACGAAAAAGAACATTATGGAGTTTACTTATGTTTTTCTCTTAACTCCCTAAAACTAAAAAACACCGAGCTTTACTTTCTCCGGGCTCGTTTAAATTTTATGGTAAAAGAACTAAACGCGATTACTTTTCGTGTCTTTTCAAACTCTTTAAACATGAAAATGACATCGATTTATCCCTTTACTGGATTCGTAAAATTAAATAGTTTAGGACTCGTTAAGCATGACGAGACCAGACCACTCCTTCCTAGGGTTTGTAAAAATACTTCGGTTTGTTAAAAATACTTCGAAGGACTCATCCGAAGTGTGAGCTTACAAGACAAGCATATGTTATCCTCCTCAACCTTGTAAAAAATAAAGAGGTACTTTCCCGTAATGGTGGGGGAAAAGTGAGAAAGAAACTTTGTTTTTGTTTTATAAAAGGCAGCATGTCGCTCTTGAACATGACACTCTGTCAATTTCATGTATGGGTTGGGAAATCCATTTGCTACTCAATTAACCATACCTCATTGAAATTATTTAATTATTTTGGGTTTTATTTTTGAGTCAAATGATGCAAATTCATCATTTTGTGTCTTTGATACGTTCAAGAGAAGTTCAACCTTAGTCAAATTAACTTTTCAGTCTTAGCCTTTGGTTGCGGTGACCATCCCTGAGTCAGTTCTGGATTACTCCAAACTATTATTCTTTAAAAATTGACAGGATTTTCGTGTCGTAGGCCCTCCTACAACGGATCAATTCCTATCAACTTCGTCTTATTATTTAGGAAGTTGATCTAGAAACCTTCAGTACCTTGAAGCCTGCATGCCTTAATGGCAGGTTTCTCGCCTTCGACGACAGGTTATCATCATTGGCCTTCGATTGAATGATTCTATGAGTGTTCGACATCAAATCATATATTCAAACTTCATGGATTGTACTGAAAGTACCTCGGGAGCGATTGTCATTATTCATGGTTTCTCTCACGCTATTAACGATTCACATCATTAACCGTAATCAAGTGGTTTCTACCATGTTCGACTTCGAGACGTTCACTCTCATGGCTAGATTCATACTACGAATTGAGAGATGGAGATCAAGACCCTAGATCTAGTTTCATCTATCGAGGCTATGTGGAGTTATTAAATATTCATGATTGTAAATATAGATCCTTTGATGGCGACACCCATACTATGTCGTTCATTGACTTGGATCTTCAGATGTATTTCCATACTGCACTTTGAGACATTTATGATCTGAGTATGGGAATGCCTACCTCAATGATGATATTATATATTTCATTGTAACATTTGTTTGATTTTTTAAGTTCTTTGACTATAATCTCTAACCCTAAACTTCACATGATAAAGCACTTTAGTCATCAAAATATTTCTTCTAACTTTGCGCTTTAGGGGGGAATCTGTTACATGATATTTTATCACATTAGACAAATGGCCATTGGTTTGGATCTCTTGCTATGCACAAATGTGTTTAGGAGCATTACCCTGCAAAGTTTGAATCTAAATTATCCCAAAGAAAGTGAAATTTCTAGATCCTATGGTACAGAACCTTGATTTTGGATATATTTGCAGTTTCCTAGATAATTTATGCACATATGCAGAGAATATCATTATTAGCTACGCATAAATACATATTATCTTCCACTATGACCTATGAACATGAATTGAAGTATGTACGAATAAAAAGTGAAGTCTAGAAGCATTGTTGGTAGCATCTATCCCAACCAACAAGCTTCGAATGAGTGTCTATTCAGTCCTAATCCTTCCCATCATGGAGTAACTCCCCTTCTTTTGTTGTACCTCTATCCCCATTAATAGTGCATCTCATCCCTTGGAGAATGGATCCATAACTTCCCATTCTTGGCCTATAATGCCACTACAATTCTGAGGATTGGGAGAGGACTGTAGGAAGTAGGTTTATGTTGTTGAGATTATGTCGAAAGTCTTTTCTTGCAAGGGAGAGGGTTGGAGATTGTAGAAGGGACTTGCAACATCAAGGCTATATGGTTGTAAGGCTCTTCTCCAATTTTATGAATATAAAATCATTTTTCTTTCTTAGTTACATCTTCATTGTTTTAATTTGTAGGAATCCTTGATCACCTACATGGATTTTGGTTGTATATTGATCAATTTATGATATATGATTTGTTAATTAGTCCATTTATCTCTTTCATTATATGCTGTATGCTTTGATCTCTTATTTGTCTCTATCTTTGCAGATCTATTTCAAGATAGTACGAAGAAGATGTTAGGAGTGACGAGAGGACATCTAGAGCATGAAGGAGCAAATGGTTTTGTTAATTAGTCAATTTGTCTCTTTCATTATATGTTGTATGCTTTGATCTCTTATTTGTCTCTATATTTGCAGATCTATTTCAAGATAGTACGAAGAAGATGTTTGGAGTGACGAGAGGACATCTAGAGTATCAAGGAGCGAATGGTCGAAATATTTGAGGGACTTCATCAATCATTTCTTGAAATAGATAAGAGGCCTCTATCGTTCTATTTTATTTCACTCAATCAGAGCCTAGGGAAAGGTAACAAATCCTGTTTGTTTATTACTAGGGTTCTTTGAAGTCTAGGGAGATTGCTCTTTTCCGAAAGAGGGATTTGTCCTCATAAAAAGGGGATAAGGAATTTAGTGTTTATGGGTTAAGGGATTATGGGTTGTGATAATGGGGCCCCTAATCCCCTTATCACAAAAATTTAGGGTTCCCCTATCAGTTTCTCTCATTGCCTTCCCTTTAGGCTCCCTAGCCCCTATGACATGAGGTCCTAAGGCCCCTTCTCATTATCTAATGCTACGATTATGAATCTCAGTAAACCATGCTCGAACCTCTCACTTCTACCCATCCATGCTACCCTTACGTCCGCTTGCCCCGTTTAATACACCAAAAGACCCCCTTCTCCAAAAATTTATGATAATTGAACATTTGGAGGTGGTCATTTAACAACTACCTTTAAAATTTTAATTCTAATGACTTTTTGGTAGTGGTGGTGGTGGAGGGGGGGTTGTCCAAAAATTACTCCAAAAGTTACATTGTTGTGACTTTTATGGGTGGTTGGGGGATTCTAAGTTAGGGTGTAGGGTTTAAAGGGTTAGTGGCTCAGGGTTTAAGGGACCAAGGGGTTAATGGTTTATGAATTATGAGTGTAGAGGTTAACAGATAATGGCTTGGGGGTTAAGGGAATACGAAATTTAGTGGTCCTTATCCCAACTATTGTGGGTTCCCCTATCAATTGCTCTCATTTCCTTCCCTTTACGCCCCCTAGCCCCTATGCCATGAGGTCCTAAGGCCCCTTCTCATTCTCTATTACTAGGATTATATATCTCAATAAACCGTGCTCGAACCTCTCATTTCTACCCATCCATGCTACCTTATGTCCCTTTGCTTTGTTCAATACACCAAAAGATCCCCCTGCCCCAAAATTCACAAGAATTGAACATTTGGAGGCAGTCATTTAACAATCACCTCTAAAAGTTTAATTCTAATGACTTTTTTTTAGGGGGGGCGGGGGTTGTCAAAAACCACCTCCAAAGTTTTACATTGGCGTGACTTTTAATGGGGGTTGTGAAACAAACCCCCTTAAACGTCACAAGAATTGAACTTTTGGAGGTGGGTTTGTACACACCACACCCCCCCCCCCCCCCTCCCCCCCCCAAAAAAAAAAAAAAATTCATGAGAATTGAACTTTTAGAGGCAATTGTAAATGACTAATATGAAATGTTCAATTGTCATGACTATTTGTTGGGGGTGGGAGGGATGGGGGGGGGGGTGGGTTCAAAAAATACCTCCAAAAGTTAAATTCTCATGAATTCTAGGTGGGTTGTTAAAAACCACCATGAAAAATATATTTTGGGGAAATAATTTAAATCCCCGTGACCCCCCCGTCCCCAACCACCCACACCCCAACCCCCCCCACCCCCCCCCCAACAAAAAGTCATGAGAAAATACTTTTAGAGGCAGTTGTTAGAAACCCTCCACCACAAAAAAAGGGTTCACGTTCATTTTTCATGACTTTTGTAGGGGGGAAGGGTTTAAAAAATACCATGAAAAATATGTTTAGGGGAAGTAATTTAATCCTCTTCCTTGCCCCCACCTCCCCCAAAGTTCAATTTTGACTTTCTGGGGGGTTTTCAAAAAGCCTCCATGAAAAATATATCTAGGGAAAATAATTTAAAAACACCCATGATCTAAAATCTCTCATTTACCAACTTAATCCAAGTTCTTTTCTTCAGTTGATGTTAGCATAATTGCATAAAATAGCATGTAAAAACTATGTATGCAAAACTCTTGAAGAAACAACATTAAGGAGACCATAAAGATAATGCACACAAAAAGTTTGATAAAAAATAATGTCCAGTGTGGACTACGTCTCTGAGCCTTGCTTCAATAGTGGAGAGGCCACTTCATTAATCTCATTAAAAAAAGGAAGTACATGGAAGAATACATTATTATACCTCCATTCCTGGAAGTGACTTGAAATTTGACTGCTCAAAACACAACAATCACAATACCAGCAGGTCTATCTCATCCAAATGAGACTTTTTACTGTATGCATATCCTACTTCTGAAAGGCGCATTGATGTCTCAAACTTCGAGCCAAACAATTAATGAAGAAGGCGGGTTTATGCCATGACCCTTGAAATTCGCTGCTCAAATGCAAAACTGACTACACCATAGCGATCCTTTCAAAATTCTGGTTAAAATGAGTATACAGTTGGCCACATTCCGCCACCTGTAATTCTGGCTTCATAGGGAATATTTAAAATTCCTCACAGCATCAAAAGAATATTCTTTGGGAATATTCCTCTCTCGAAATTCGTGTAGCGTGGTTTCTCCTTCCAAGTTCCATCACATCACGGTTCCTAACTAGTCTAGGTTTTGTAGCCCATCAATGTTCCAAAATCTAAGTTTTGTTCTGGGTTAGTTCCTCTGCTCAACATTTGGATGAACAAAGGTTTTAAATAAATTTTGCCTGGGTGAATTTTCCAATAGTCCACACTAGTGCATTGGTCACCTTTAGGCCCCCTAGCCCATATGCCATGAGGTACTAAGTCCCCTTCTCGTTCTCTAGTGCTAGGATTATAGATCTCAGTAAATCATGCTTGAATCTCTCACTTCTACCCATCCATCCTACCCTTATGTCCCCTTTCACCATTTAATACCCCAAAATATCCCCTTCTCCCAAAATTAATGAGAATTGAACATTTCGAGGTGGTCATTTAACAACTACCTTTAAAAGTTTAATTCTAATGACTTTTTTTTTGGGGCGGGGGGGTGGTTGTCCAAAACTGCCTCCAAAAGTTACATTGTTGTGACTTTTAAGGGTGGTTTAGGGATTAGTGGTTAAAGGGTTAGTGGTTTATGGTTTAAGTGATCAAGGTGTTGATAGGTTATGAGTTATAAGTGCAGGGATTAAGGGATTATGACTTGGGGGTCAAGGGGCTAGGGAATTCAGTGGTTATGGGTTGTGATAATGAGGCCCTAATATCCTTATCACAACTATTAGGAGTTCCCCTATCAGTTTCTCTCATTTCCTTTCCTTTACGCCCCCTAAACCCTATCCCATGAGGTCCTATGGCCCCTTCTCATTCTCTAATGCTAAGATCATATATCTCGGTAAACCATGCTCGAACCTCTCAATTCTACCCATCCATTCTACCCTTATGTCCCCTTGGCTCGTTCAATACACCAAAATATCCCCCTCCCCCAAAATTCATGAGAATTTAACATTTGGAGGTGGTCATTTAACAACCACCTCTAAAAATTTAATTCTAATGACTTTTATAGACGCGTGGGGGAGGGGGGGAGGGGGGGGTGGGGTTGTCCAAAAATGCCTCAAAAGTTTACATTGTCGTGAATTTTAAAGGGGGTTGTTTAACAACCCCCCTTAAAAGTCACAAGAATTTAACTTTTGGAGGTGGGTTTGGACACCCCCCCAAAAGTCATGAGAATTGAACTCTTCGAGGCGATTGTTAAATGATCGCCTCCAAATGTTCAATTCTCATGACTTTTCTTGTGGTGGTGGTGGGGGGGGGAGGGGGGGCGGTCGGGGGTTTTCAAAAAATTATTCCAAAATTTAAATTCTCATGAATTTTAGGGGGGTTTTCAAAAAACCACCATGAAAAATGTATTTTGGGGTAGTCATTTAAACCCCCCTCCCCATAAAAGTCATGAGAAAACACTTTTAGAAGGGGTTGTTAGAAATCCTCAACGACAAAAAAATATTTCACGTTTAATTTTCATGAATTTCATAGGTGGGGGTGGGGGAGTGGGTTTAAAAACTTCCATGAAAAATAGATTTAGGGGAAGTCATTTACCCCACCCCCCCAAAAAAGTTTAATTTTCATGACTTTTTGGGAGGATTTTCAAAACCTGCCATGAAAAATATATTTAGGGGAAATATTTTAAAACTCCCTTGATCTGGAATCTCTGATTACTTGGCTTAATCCCAGAACTTTTCTTCGGTTGATGTTAGTGTAATTGCATAAAAGAGCACATAAAAACCATGTATGCAAAACACTTAAAGAAGAAGTAAGATAAAGGAGACCATAAAGGAATTGCACACAAAAAGTTTGATAAAGAAGTTCATCCTGTGTGGACTATGTTTCCCATTTTAGCTTCGAAAGTACAGTGTGCTTAAGTGAAAGTTAAAAGATGAAATGCATGCATGAGCATGATATGCATGAACACAAGGATGTTGATGATTTCCTTGTATTTAAACATGTATGTGAGATTAACTTGAAGGGTTGATTACTTTGTTTTAAGCATGCATGTAATGTCAATATTGACTTGAAAAAAGTTGATTTGGTCTCCAAGATGGAGATGATGATGAAGTGTTTCATCTTTGAAAAAGAACTGTAGAATTATTTTTCTACATGCTTGACTTGAAGGGTCAATTGTTTTAAAGGCATGTTTTGTTGACTTGTTATCTAGTCAATCATTTGTATGCAGATGTAAAGACATGGAGGTGTTCACAAGATGTGAAATCTGTTTCTTTTGTTGAATCAGGAGTTTAGGCCATCCAGTTGTTATCTGTAATCCTGTTATTGTTAACAGTTGTTGTTGATAGTATGTCAAACAGGTACAAATGAAAATTTTGTGAAGAAGATGCAAATTCACATTGGTTTGAGCCACCTTGGATCAATGATCAAGGAAGAGAAGTTCAAACTACCTTTTGTGACCTTCTCAACAAGATTTCTGCATGAAGTCAAGGAGGAAGATAGTTCTTCCCAGGAGAACAAGCACATCTAGGAAGGAAAGTGTTCAAAGGCTTTTGTTCAGAGGCACTATGCAGGGCAAGTGTATGGAGGCTGAAAGAAGAGGGTGACATACTCCCATTTACAGTTCAGATCAGTATATCAGTCTTTTGGAGTCCAAAAGATTTTTTAGTGGGAAGGCGTGATCCAAAATGGATCTAACATAGACTTCTAAGTCTATGAATATTCCTCACAGAGGAAAAGGAAAGTCAAAGGATGCTCTTGGGAATAGTCTCATTGCATAGATCTCTTCATATTGAATCTAACGCAATTTGAATTTCTAAAACGAACTTCGGATGAAGAAGTTATTGTAAAAAGAAAATTGCCCATTGTCCTTTGAAAAGGAGGCATTTTCTTATTAAATGGGACTTGAGAGAAATAAAGGCTTTCTATGGAAAAATCGCATCAGAAGGTTCAAAGGGAGGACTTAAACCAAAGGCCATAAGGACCCCCGATTAGCGATCTACGATATATCGAATCAGATATAGGCTGCCATGCAATATCGGGACCCTGGGCAAGCCGATTGCGATATGCGATGGTCAGCGATCGACGATCGGCACATTCAAAGGGAAGACCCTCGGGGCTGTTGCAATTGCGATATGTGACATGCGATTGGGGCCGATAGCGATGCGCCAATATCGGTGATCGGCGATCAACAATTGGTGAATCCCTGATACAAGGAGCCAATGCTAATGCAACGTGCGATTGCGACTTGCGGCAAAGTGCAGACCCGATGAGGTTTATGAACGCGGTTGAATAATATTTGAAATTTGGAGTTTCAGATTTTTTGTGCATTCCCGTGTATTTGGGGTTTTGACCATGCAACAATGCGATTGCAATATTGCGGCCAAAGGTGAACACGATAAGGATTATAGACACGATTTCTTATTATTTAAAATCTGGATTTGTGCTCAATGATGTGTTTTATGTTTGTTTTTCCTGTGTACTTCTGTTATATTGTTATTTTGAGATTTAGTCCAAAAGAAGGCCGACTGTGTATTTTCCACTGTAAAACGGCTCCTATTCATCTGTGCCATGCTATAAGTGGGCGTTTTGTAATAGGAATGTGTTATAGAGATGCAGAGCCACAAAGCCAGATGGCCAGACACAGAGCCAAAGAGCCATAGAGCCAGAGGACCAGACGCAGAGCCACAAGGAGCAGAGGAAGCCACAGCGCCGCAGAGGAAAGATGGTATAGAGAGGAATGGATGGAAACCACAGAGTCAGAAGGGTCCCTCACAAACGCTAGAGAGCATGATTGACAAGGGAGCTCACAAAAATGTAGCAGCAGAGAAGCTAGTCTCCCTTTAAGGAGCTCACAAAAATGTAGCAGTGGAGAAGTTAGTCTCCCTTCGAGGAACTCATAATAGGCTCCCTTCAAGGAAGTTCTCTCTCCAGAGATCTCACACTGTGACATCCCATAACTGTAGACTTGATAGAGACATAAAGCTACCAGAGGTTGGGGGCGAATTGCCCAGGGATGATTTCTTAGGATGAGGAAGCGATAGAGAGCTCGAGAACTTGAACATCGAGAGCCAGAAAGCCTGAGAGCTTTAGAGCCAGAGGGCTGAGCAAAGGCAGAGCCACTAGAGGTTGGAGGGAAAGCCAGACGGATAGAGCCAGATAGCTAAGAGAGCTAGAGCCAAATGAGCAAGAAAGATGAGAGCTAGAGCCAGGGAGCTCAAAATAGACTTCTAAGAGCCATGTGCTGTAATGAAGTTACAAAACAACAAAGAGATCAAATGATCAAGCTATTGCTGATGTCTGAAGTGTACTGAAGATAGAAGAAAGAATTCTAGAGACAATAAAATAATTCTAAGGGAGTTGGTGCAAGCCAGGAGCTCAAGATAGCCCGAAGTGTTGATTGAAGGAATCTAGTCTAGAGAAGCCTAGATCTGTTTGCAGAGTATGGACAACCAGCAGGATAAGATGGTATTCTAAACCCATAGGTTCAGTTGTAAACCAATGGAGTTGAGTGTGTAACTTGTAAAAGAAGATTACCATAATCCCAAAGAGCCTAGTTGAGTTGACTAGGGCTCATGGAGACGTAGCCTAAGATATCAGGGTGAACTCCTAATTAAACTTGTTGTATTTATGTGTTTGTTTATTTGCTGCATTTACTGTTATGTGTTTTTATATATCAATTTAAGCAAATAAACTTAAGGCAATTAAGCAGTCAAAGGCAAACTAAAAGCATACACCTATTTCAAGTTCTTTTAATTATGCAAATTGTCAAGCATAAGCTAGATCTTGGGGATATTTAAGCTTTGGAGTGGGAGAAGTTCTTGTAAGCATGATAAGAAGCCTTTAGACCCCCATTTCAGATCAATAGGGAATCCAAAAGAATTATCAACTTCCCTATTTCCTCTACCTCTTCCATGATTTCCTCTACCTTCTCCATTATTTCCTCTACCTTCTCCATTATTTCCTCTACCTCCTCCTCCTCCAAACAGTGAAAATTCTCTATCCTCTCCTTCTTCTGCCATTATAGTTTCTTTAGAGTTAATATAAGATTCAACCTACAAGGTTAACTGCTCTTCCTCTGGTTCCACTATCAATGGTATGCGGAAGAAAGGTTCTACTTCTTCTTCTCCACTAGGTATTCTTAATTCTTCAACTAAAATATGTTCTCCGGTAGAGGTGAAAAAGGCTACTCCTTCTATTCGAGATCCAAGATTTTCTTCCTCTAGGACTGCCTCAGTAGATGAAATAGGAGATCCTCTTGATTGAATTTATGACCTTAGAACTTCAGGAGGCCTATGACTATGAATATGAGTTTGATATGGAGATGCATTTCTTCTTAGTCTTTGTGGAGTAGGTGGTGTTGTAGGAATTGAAATCCTGCCTCTAGCTATGAATCTACCCATAGAGTATCTTTCTCTATGCAAATCATTTTTTTGGATGTAAGAGATTGTTATGAAACCAGCTCACAAAAAGATAGAAAAGATAGATCAATTCCTTATAATTTAATCTCTTCGAGGGGGCAACCTCCTTTACATTACACAAATGAAGGATTCTTTGACGTTTCAAGTGAGAAAACCTCCTTTCTATATATAGGAATCTAAGGAGTCACAATATAACCTAGCTAACCTAACAATAATAATATAAAGGCATAAAAATAACAATACATGGATTCTATGGGGTACAATAATAACAATATGGGGACAATAGGGGCAACACAATATTAATAAGGGATAAAACTACAATAGTAATGGGGTAATCATTAGTATTATAGGGACCTAACATGCCCCTCTCCTTCAAAAAAGTGTTGTCCTCAATGCTTGAGTATTTTTGGATGCTTCTGTATAAAATTCTCATCCTCCCATGTGTAATCTTCTGTGAATAAGTTTTTCCACTTGATGAGATACTCTGAAAGTGATCGATTTCGTAGCTGTCGAGTTCTTGTTTCTGTGACTGCTTTCGGTTCCAATATAATTTTTCCTTCCTCGTCAAGTTCTGGAAATATTGTTTGAACTGGGAGCTTGTCGCCTATAACCTTCTTTAAACATGAAACATGGAAAACTGGGTGCAATCGAGAAGCTGCAGGAAGCTCCATTTGTAT
>APFE030725263.1:43445-60342 GCA_000404065.3 Pinus taeda
TTGCGGTACATTCTAAGAGGTTGGGAGGAGTGTCCATCCCAAGCATGTAAAGTGATGGTGGAGGGGGAAAAATCATGTGACTTTAGATGTTGGCATTATGGACTCTAACTCATATCGGGAAAGCAACAGTTGAAGGCAATGGGGGATGCTCTGATGTATCAACTGGGAAGACAATCAAATGATCATCAAAATAATGCACTATGCCCAAGGCAGTTAGTAGAGCCTTCTTTTGGGAAAGGCATGATTGGAGGACTTTCAGTGTTGACATGGCGACAGGTGATTGCGCAAAGTTGTCTATTATATTGTATGTATGGGCATCTCTATTAGAAGCTGCATTACAACGTAATGGTCCCTTTGGGATCTTGGGAATGGTTTCAACTTTGGGTTGAGGGAGCTGTAAAGGACCATTTGGTGTCATAAGAGGCTCAGCGTACATTTTGGTATTGGATTCGATAGCTGACAAAG
Source organism: Pinus taeda (assembly GCA_000404065.3). Taxonomy (NCBI): domain Eukaryota; kingdom Viridiplantae; phylum Streptophyta; class Pinopsida; order Pinales; family Pinaceae; genus Pinus; species Pinus taeda. Next base: position 43,911 of record APFE030725263.1, read on the forward strand.
TGGAGGGTTTGTCATATTGACGTGACCAAGTTTGTAGGTTGATATTGGAGGGGTTAACCTCATCAGAGTTCATCATCAGGATCTAGTAGTCACCGGGTCCAGAAGGTTGGGGGAGGTGGGCTGCTTGACCTGGTTGGGATGGAGCAACAACAAATCCTTACTGAGGGAAAGGATTTGTGAGCACAGCCGGTTGAGGTGGCACAGGATTCTAAGGTGATTGTTGACCTCGAGAAGCTACTTGAGCTTCCCACATTTGGTGCATCTGGGGTAAAAGAGGACACTCATGTGTATAGTGGCCATGTACACCACAACATGCACAAGGCTTATTTGTACGAATAGCCTTGTTCTGCTTGGGTTGGATGCCATGTTGGTTGTTGGTTGTAGGCTGGTTCCCTGGGGTTCACTAGGTTGGTTACCTTGGTTGCCCTTGTTACTATTCCCCTTATTCTTTTTTTGAATTCTGGGGATTGGTATCACTCTTCTGCACAAACACCTAGCCCTGAGGGGGTGGTGGTTGCTGGGGTTGAGGGTGCATGGGATGCTGTGGTGCTAATGCTTGAGGGGCTAGACCATCAGGTTGTGCATAAGAAGAAGCAATAGTTTGGTAGATGGGTTGGGGTCCTGGAAACATGTTGCTAGTAGGAGGTGCATAAATGTTGGAGGAATTAGTGCCCCCCTGTGGATAGCCATAACTCTTTTAAGAATATGGCGAAGAATGTGAAAGGGATCCAATGATACCGTCGGTGGCGTGAGATGCCTCCGATGTATTGGCACTTATAAGATGAGGGAGGTTTGGAATGACAGTATATAAATAACCTGATTGAGCATAAATCAGATCGTATCTCAAAGCGGTATGGAGAGCTTCTTCCTCGGTCTGAGGAAAATGGGATGCAACATCTTTTCTAATGGGGGATAAAAGGTTCTTAATAAACTAATCTAGATAGACACGGTCTTCGAAAGGTAGGGCACGACATGTGCTCCTCCTTCGATGCCACTCTTGAACATGGTCGGAAAGGCGAGTGACAGAGGACTGACGGAATGTAGTCAATAGCTCTATACCAGTGTCGTACTAGAGAGGTAACTGGAAATATGATAAGAACAATTTAGAAAGCATTGCGAAAATAGAATGAGAGGCGGAGGGCTGGTCTACATACCATTTTGCAGCATCTCCAGTGAGCGTGCATTGGAAGAGTCAAAGACAAATGGAGTCATTGGTTATGGAGTTGGATGAACACCACATGTGAAAGGATCCTCTCCAACAATACCCTCAAACTTTTGGATGTTTGAGGAGAGCTTAGTTGGCATAGAGGGTCAACTAGCATCACGGTGTATGGGGTTGTTTATCAACTGTTAAGATCCAGTAGACTTAACCCAACCATAAAAGGGAGCATGGGGGCTGCTGGAATGGTTCCTGAGACTGTTCCATCGGATGTGACCACCGGTATAGCACTAAACCCACCACCAATTTGGGTTCCTGCACTAGCTATGGGTCCAGACATGGTGATGATATGCAATGAAGGAGGCTTGGAATCAGATGAGGAATCAGAAGGACTAGGAGAACAGTCGGTATGGGGACTCAAAGGGTTACGAACTCGAATCCGACAGGGAGGAGTAATACACCCAAGAATAAACTGGGGGTGAAGGCCTAATATTCTTTGTGACACACTCCTTGATGGTGCAGTGATGGAAGGAAACATAGAACACGAAAATGGTGAAGGGGAATCAACAATATATCTTTTGTCTTTGATGCAGAGAGATAAATTTATTTTGTTAAGTCTTGGCTTGGTGGTGTAAACCAAGCACCCTTTTCTTAAGGTGTGCTTGTGTGTGCAAGTGCATTAATTGATTAAGACCAGATCGTGTTTGTAAAAAGGAAAAAAAATTGCTGCAAATAAACTAAAATAAATAACAACAAATAAACAAAAAAAAATTAACTAAACCCCACCCAAACTAGGTTTGCAAACACTACACTGCTTGGTGGCTAAACCGATGGAAAATACAGTGAAATAGTTAAGAGATCTGAATGTTGATGTGATTGGAATCAAGTGACTCTAAGTTGTTGGAAAGTGGTGCAACAACAACAAAAAAGCAGAGGGGAAGATCGCTGCAAAACGATAGGGAGATGGGTAAAACACCTAGGGAAACCGATGGGGACCTAAGGGAATGACCAAACAAGTTTAAATTTGAAACTATGGATGGTAGAAATCTATCTTATCAGATCTAAAACAAAAGGTTACATATCTGGAAAATGTGGCTGAAGGCGTTGCAGAAACTCAGACTTCTCACTCAGCTAAACTCCTCCTAGAAAGGTGGAAATGTACTAGAAGCCCTAGGGGAGGCTAAATTCGACTTTGACGAATAAATATGAATGGATCAAGGCCTAAGCGGGATGAGATAGAGGTTAGACACCCAATATATAGCTCTCAACAAAACCCAAAAACAGATCTGAGAAAAACCCTAAAACCTAGAAATCACAGGTTTTGACCTGTTTTTTGATGAAATCAGACTTTTTGGGTTGAAAGTTGCGTTCTGAAGCCCAGATCACACCTTTTGGGCTGAAAACTGTGATTTCTATTCCGAGACTCCTGGTTTGCAAATTTTGGAAAAAAGTGTTGCCTTTGTCACGGTTGGTTCCTGTGACCTGCGAAAACGACCAGAAAGCTTGTGGAAGTCGAAAATTTATCACATCTAGGGTTAAAACACTAGAAAACATTAAGACAATTGAACAAAGAAGAAACCCTATGATAAAAACCAAAGTTCACCCAAGTTTCTGCATCTAAAGTATAAAACCTAGTGGAGTCGCCAATTTTGCGATTGGCAACAATCAGAAAATCCCCAGTGGAGTCGCCAATTTGTTGGTGTTTTCTGCTCAATGATGTATGAAAAGAACCCACTTAATATTGTGGATGACAAACAATCTCAATAATAGAAATGACTGCTAAATGTTGTAGATCTGCAACTATTGATAGAAACAAAACCTGCCAAAATTCTGATCTATGTTATGATCATAGTTAAATGGTGAAAGAAAGAGTAATAACCCCAAACATCCAATGGAAACCATATATGTAAAGAATAAATTAATGATAACATCTGTGAAGAGAATAGATAAATGTTAACAGTCCCCCTCTATGGGATGGGTTCTTGGCTATCCTCGAACGTCTTCAGCTTGTGTAGAGTCTCTCTCCTTTATAATGTGCAAAACCAGCAAAAATATGGTGTGTGACAACGAAAATAATTAGAGTTACAACAATGGGTGCAACAATGAAAATAATCAAAAGTGAATAATGAATGGAAAACCCTTCTATTTAAAACAAAATATTGAGTTATCCTTGAATAATAAACAATAATAAAATATTATTGATCTCATTCTTGGAATAACCACTTGGAATATTTTATTATATTTGTTTAGGAAGGAAAAAGTATTTAAACTTTTATTTAGAAATAATAAATAAATAAATGATTTATTTATCATCTCAATGAATTAGTTAAGGAATAATAAATAAATAAGGATTTATTTAATTATTCCTAGGGGATTTAGTCAAATTTAACAAAGAATAATAATTTATTAGTGATTAATTAATTATTCTTAGAGAAAAATAAGAAAAATAATGATTTATTGTTAATTTTTCATGGTTGGGTCAAATTTGACAAGGAATAATAATAAAACAGTGGTTAAATTAATTATTCCTAGAAGAAAATCAAATAAATAATGATTTCTTTAATTTTTCTTCATGGATTTAACTATAAATTACTTAATAAAGGTGGTTTATTAGGCAATTTCTCACAGTGAAGGCAATTTTACTAGGGTAAAATTGGCTTTACATGGTATACTTCAATCCATCTAGTAAATTAGTCTAGATGATCAATTTTTGGTGATTCAAGTTCGGTACACTAGCTACATGACTCTAATGAGTGAGAGTTTAGAGGTTGAGCCATCCTAATTCAAAGAAGAAATGCAGGAACTAGTATGGGTGGATGCCATGGTTGAGGAGTATGACTCCATTATCAGAAAAAAAAATGTTTGGGAAGTGGTCCCAAGACCAATAGACAAGTCAGTGGTGAGTTCCAGATGGCTTTACAAGGTAAAGAAAGTAGCAGATGGGAGTGTGGAGAAATGTAAGGACAGATTTGTGGCTAGAAGATTCTCTCAGGTGGAGGGAATTGATTATGATGAGACTTTTTCTCCAGTCGCAAGGTACTCTTCAATCAGATCTATTCTAGCACTATCAATGCAGATGGGATGGAATATACATAAGATGGATGTGAAGATATCATTCATCAACGGTATGGTTGAGGAAGAGGTGCATATTGAACAACCAGAAGGATTTGAGAGCTTCAATAGAGAGTTGCATGTGTGTAGACTCAAGTGAGCATTGTATGGACCAAAGAAAACACCCCGTGCTTGGTACACCAGAAATCATAGCTATTTCACAGGGTTGGGATTCACCAAAAGTGAAGTAGATGTGAAGCTTTACCATATTGTGGTTGAAGGTAAATTGTTGATTATAGTATTATATTTCGATGATTTTATTCTAAAAAGTGATGAGAAGCTGATAAAATTTTGCAAAGAGGATCTTGCAAGAGAACTCAAGATGAAGGAAGTGGGGCTCATGCATTACTTTCTTGGTATGTAAGTATGGAAAGGAGATGGGGAAATGTTTGTCTCCTGGGGAAAGTTTTCCAACGAGATACTGAAGAAGTTCCATGTGGAAAGAAAAAATTCCATGGAGACTCCTCTAACAGGTAATTTGAGTAAGGAAGATGCTACCCTAGGTGAAGTGATGGAGGCTACTATTTATGAACAACTTGTGGGTTCACTTATGTATTTGGTGAAAACACAACCTGACATGTGTTTTATAGTTAGCCAGCTTAGTCAAGCTATGGCTAAGCCACCCAAAATTTATTGGAAGGAAAGTAAGCATGTGTTGAGATACCTCATAGGTACCACTCAGTTTGGTCTTTGGTACAGATGGATAGAGGGAGTGAAGCTTCAAGGCTTTACAGATGCATATGGGGCAGGGAGTCCATCTGACAGGAAGAGCACATTAGGGGGAATCTTCAGTATTGGTTCAATAATAGTTTCTTGGTACAACAGGAAGCAGATACCAATTGTACTCATTTCAGCAGAAGCAAAGTATATGGCTGCTAGTCAAGCAACTTTTGAGGCCATATGGATGAGGAAGATCCTTGTTGGGTTATTTGGTTAGTAGATGGATCCTATAGTGATTTATTGTGAGAATCAGAGTTGTACCAAACTATCTGAGAATCTATTTTTTCATGATTGGTACAAGCATATCAACATCTGTTATCACCATCTACAAGATTGTGTGAAATGGATAGTTATGTTTATGGAGTACATTCTTACAGAGGAGAAGGATGCAGATATTTTGACAAAGGCATTGTCAAGATGAAAATTCAAGTTTCACAGAGGCAGGATCATGGTAGCAGATAATCCATTTCTTGTTGAGAGGGAGTGTTTAAAATGCAACAAGAAAATCCTAATTTAATTTTGTCCTTGAATTAATTTAGGAATTAAATTGTAATTCCACATCTCATGACAACTTGTAATAGTTAACTAATTTAATTTGACTTAGTTAGCTCAGTTAATTCGAGTTGAGGGTCTAACTAGAGTCATGTAGAGTATCTCCTAAATTATAGGAGACTTGGTTGAGTTTATTTTGAGTTGTAGTTGTTTAATTTAGGTTAACTGAGTTAAAGTCAGTTAAACTAGTTCCAACTGATGGAGAAATTAGTGGGAGATCTAGTAGTGGGGTGTAACCAACAATGATCAATTAGTAAACTGAAGATTCAGTCATAATTAAATCATGCATGTCAGATCTGATAAAGACTCAATTGCAATTATATTTCAGGGACATTGTACTATCAATTGTATAATCATCTAAATTGTACAGGTGGTGCATGCAATCAGAGGAAGGCCTATGAGGATTGCACAATTCGTATTTGTGGAATTTCAAAATTAAATATGGGCTAATTCCCTAGGAAACTGCGCAAGGAAATAGGAGTTTGGAAGACATCATAATTGGATAAGTATTGTCTTGAGCTTGTCTCATAAGTAGTGAGATAGATAGACATAGTGCAAAGATTGCTCAAGCTTGAGAAAAACGTTGTAATCTTCTCATATTTTCTGATTAATGCAATATGCAGATAGCAGGGGTTTTAAGTTGTGGATTTCTCCATAAAATTATTGTGTTATGTGTGATTGAATTATTTCTCTTTTATGATTCGTAATTTCATCGATCGTTTATTGTTTTTTCTGATGAGTAGAGTAGATTCAAGTCAATTGTTTTAGCATATTACAATCTACAGTTTTAATCTACAAGCAATTTCTATACCAATACTTTTCTATAATTTACTACAATAAAATCATATAAATTAAGAAATGATTCAATAGAAAGGACATTTGGACTAGCCCAATTGACCTTCTAGAAGCTTTGGAGAGTTTAGAGGAGCTCTTCTTTCCCCACTTCCACCATAAGTGCTTGACTATCCTCTAGTTCAATATATCTAGGGAGAAAGAAATTTAAATGGATAATTTTAATAATGTGTTGGTGATTCTGGAAATCCATCAACCAAGGGGACCTCCCTGATATGAAGTCCCAATCAGACCTCACACTGTTTGGTGTAGGAGTCCCATCCGGTATAGAGGCCTGATTGCCAAATCCTCAAAGATATGCCTTTTCTCTAGCTATTAGCACATGAGAGTCATGCAATGGTATCTTCGAAAAGGAAGGTGAGTGTGCTTGGTGAGTGTACAATGCAATTGTGTCTAGGTTATCTTACTGTAGAAGGCAAGGATAAAGTGAGCTTCTAAGTGAGAGGTAATAGTACCACACAGGAAGAGACACACATGAACCAGAAGGACCTATCTAACATCTAGTGGAATAGTCCACATCGGATGCGACATTCGTTACAACCAATGAACAAAGGAAGATCCATATAACATCCATCAGAATAGTCCAGAGTGGATGTGACAGTTGTTATAACCGATAATAAAGGAAAAGTTTGTCTAGTATACTATGGAATAGTCCACAAGGATGAGACAACAATAACAATGATTACAACACATTCTCAACAAGATGAGCATTAAAATAACCAAAATAGTTCAACTATCTTAGTACATGTGAAAGAAAACATGAAATACAAACGTCCACATAATAGTCTTAAAAACATTTATAAGTCATGCATGAAGAACGTGTTGGCCTTAAAAGGTTTCTCTTATTAAGAAAAAGTTCCAAGACACATATTTACATTGTACATTACTAGCCCCAGTAGTGGGACATTGGAGCCACTCCTTGCTCCTCAAAGAACTAGTTGGTCTCTCTAATTCCTTGCGGGAGGAGCCAAGGTGAAAGGTCCTCTACATACAATGAGGGGGTGTATATAACCAAGGGTGATGCTTTCCCTTGTGACTCTTTGACTACCCTCATGACTGTTAAACTTCCTATGACTTTTCAACTTACGTGACTCTTCATATTCATGTGTGTCCATTAGAATTTCACTTTACAATACATTTGATTTACAATATACATGGCCCACAATAGTGATATGGCATATGAAATCTTGTGAAATGACTTGCCACAATACCACTGACATGGATTGACTTATGGATGCAGAAATGTCAAGTCACTATTGCTGCTGAGTGATAAATGTGTTCTTGGATATGCTTTCTATTTTCCTCCACATAGCTTGATGATGTGGGGTCTTCAATAGTCTTTGGTCTTGGGAGTTGGTTGAAAATTTTTGTCCCTCTACTTATTCTTGATAGGTTCCCTCGTTTGTTCAACTACTAGTGAGTCTTAGGCATGATTTCCTCCTTATCCTTCCTCATCATCTTGCATTGACTTGATAGTGTTCATGTTCTCACAATTCACTCATGATGAGACGACATCAATACGAAAACTCCCTAGTCTAAGATGATGCATTGTTATCCATGAACTAAGCCTGAGAGGGACTAGTAACTGTGCATTGCATAGTTCCTGGTGACAGAGAGAGGGGTTGATCATCGAGACTGCGCAGAGTGCAGCTCAATCTTGACTGAGGAACTTTTCAGCAGAGTCCCCATTGGGGATAAAAATTGTGGAGTGGCCACTGGAATTCATAATATTTCAATTTAATCCAGCAATGGTTGATGTGGGATGAGGCCATGAGGGGTCAGTTCTACACAATTTTCAAAGGCAAGGAGGACTGGGCAGTGGAGATACCTGGAGGAAGAAACTATGCAGCTTTTGAGGGCAGTTAGATTTGGTTGAGGGAAGGTCACTGAAGGACACAACTGCGTAGTTATAGAGGCCAAGGGAGGTAGAGTTGTCTATGCATTGCGGGGTTCCAGTAGGTAAAGGAAAATCTTGAGGACTTAAAGTGCAAAGTGCACAACTCAAGGCAGACTAGGAGTCACAACTGCACAATTCTAGGGGTGAAGGAAGGTTGTCAGGCTTTGAAATTGCACAATACAACTGCCCTAGAAGACAATGAATGTGCACTATATAGTTCGAGGTATAAAGGTCACACCAGCGAGGGTTGAGAATGCACAATTCATCTAAGTCAGGGCCCAGTGAAGCTGAGTTTCCTGGTTGAGAATATTTTCTAAAAGTGGCTAAGTGCGGGAGGAAGATAGACTCATGATGAACTTGAAATGTGATCACACACTTAGCGTACTTCGATGACACAAAATCATAGACCATCGAGACAAAAAACAAATCATTACCCTCTCTGTGACTGTCTCAGGTCAATAAGCTACAAGTGAGATGCTTGAGATATAATTTAGGATGACCATGATGACACTTGTGTGACAGTGCTCAAGATTTTATGTATGAGTGCGACAGGTGTTTACATGGCTAGGATAACTCGTATACACATATGTTGACCTTTGAAACCACGAGAGAAGGCTAGCAAACATTTCATAATAGTCAAACATGCCAAGAGACGATAGTTGATCCAACAAGTGAAAGGGAGAAAAACACTTAGAGAAAACATATGGAATGAATTTCATTGTTTTTGACCATACATGTCATTGAAGACATAATGATATGAAAATGATAAGTTGTCATTCATACTACGCTAATAGGTGTATTTCAACTTTATGAGATATTCTTTATTTCTTGTACCTATCCTCCAAAGGGTTATGAATAGACGGAGTCTTCATGCGCTCCCGATCTTCTATCATACCCTAGGTTCCTTGGTCTTCTTATCTGATAAATATATTTTCTCCTCAGCTCCTTAGTGTCATCTAACATGTCCTCCTTCTTCATCATATTGCCATAGCATGGTAGAATTCTTGTATCTATAATCCACTCATGACAATACAACATTAGTCTGATAGACCTCTAGTATAAGATGTTGCATGATAATCCACTAAATGAGCTAGAACTGGTATTAGGTTGGGGGGGAGAAGGCTAAGTGACTTGGCTGGACTGAAGGGTAAGACTGCATAATGGCCACTGAGGGAAAATTTTGCGCAGTGTCCACTGAGGGAAAAAATTTGTGAAGTTCAAGGAGGCAGCGGCTACTATGGGATGAGGCCTTGGAGGAACAATTCGTGCAATTTTCAGAGGCAAGGGGGACTAGGCAGTAGAGAGGCCTGGAGGACAAATCTACACAGTTATTGAGGGAAGTGAGCTATGGATGAGGGAAGGTCACTGGAGGTAACCTATACCTAGTTTTGAATGCCAAGGGATGTTGGGTTTTATTTGGCATGCGTAGTTCCAGCAGGGAAGGAAAAACCTTGAGGGTTGCAGATGCAAAGTGCACAGTTTAGGAAGGTTGGATGAGGCTAAGTTGCTAGGGATCCTATGGAATTTGGCTAAGTGTGTGATCAGTGGAACTGATGTGAATAGTGATAGAACTTGACTGTGACCACACACTTGGACACTTAGTGATACAACATAGATCATCCAAAAAATATGAAAACATACTTCACTTAATGCAACAACTTTTGTGGCATCTTACGACAAGTGCAACTCCGACGATAGACTTTGTGAGGATATTGACAACTTTTGTGTAATAGTGCATGAAACTTTGGAAATGAGCGTGAAACATGTTTACATGATGGGAACAACTCATTTTCACAAAGATTTCCCCTTGAAGAAAACAAAAACTTCCCTTTACATGACAAGCGATAACTCCCATGCCCGAAGATGACACTTTCTATATCAAGATGGAAGTGTGAACGACTCTTGAGATTGAAGAAGAGAGCTTGAAATTATTAGCTTACCAATTATTGACTAAGGAATGACCGATCACAGGATCCATAGTAGGCTCCAAAATTTGAGTGTAAGCTAAAATTTTGGAGGGTGTTGCAGCTGCTACAACACTTGGCGACACACCAGTAGAATCCATCTTCTCTGTTTTGGTTAACCCCTTCCGTGCAGGGCCTTGGTTCGTTAGGTAGTATTGATTCATCATATATATTTCCTTGGCCTTCCCATTTACCCCACAAACAAACATGGTCCCCTCTATACCTCCTCAGTTGAAGACAACATAATATTCAACATAATCAAAATGTTTCTAGTTGGGAAAGGTAGTGTAGCTCGTGAGCTTAAGATTTTCAGAGTATAATTTTTCATCTTTGGTGTTGCTCCACTGCCATCAGGCCTAAAGAGTATCCCAACGTAGTCACGTAGGAACACAAACATTTGTCTTCTGCTGAAGAGCCTAGATAGTTGCTTGCTCTACCTCTCTGCACAAGAAGCCTTTCTCTTCTTTCTCCTTTATTTTTTTTTAAAGAGAATTGTGCATAGACGCTTATTTGTTTTGGGGCGGAAGAGGGATCCCAAATTTTTGAGAGCAGAAGAGGTTGTTCCTTTAGAGAAGCATATAGAGACCTATGATTTAGGTATTCTTGTTTAGATTTTCCCCTTCTTTGTTTCTACTAGTTGAATAAGCTTGAGAACACCAAAGCATAAAAACCGAGTATAGGCATGATATTTTCAAACTAGATGTGGGTTCATGGTTGGACCAAAAATCTTGTTATGGATGGATCGTATTTTCTGTCGAAACTTCATCAACCAAAAGATGTAACCAACTCAAAGAAGATAGACAGATGGTTGGCCAAATGCTAAAGTGTCACAAGATTCTTTATAGTTCAGCCACACACATATTAAGAAGCCAAACATATGCCAAATAGGTCCAGGCACAACACTTATTTGCCTAATCATTAGAGGAAATTTCAGCCTGAAATTTTCACGGAATTTCCATGTCATAATATGTAATCCAATCAAAATCCTTTAAATTTAAAAAGAGGTAAATGTCCCAAATAATTTTAAATTGTTTAATTGGGGCATCCATGAAATATTTTTATTAATTTGGGTATCAGTGACATATTTTATTATTAATTTGGATATTCATGAAATATTTTATTAATATTATATACCTACCTTACACATATTAATTGAAAAATATAAATTAAAAGTGCGGGCCCATTTGAAATTAATGAACACCCCCAAGAAAACCCCCGAAAAATTAGTTAAATATAAAATATATGTAGATAGTTAAATATAAAATATAAATATAGATATTTGTAGTTAAATATAAAATATAAAATAGTTAAAAATAAAATCTAGTTATAATTAAATATAAAATAGTTAAATAGTTTAAAAAAAATTTCTAGAAAAGGACATTATCGCATTCCTAGCAAAAATATAAAAATTATAGTTAATATAGGTTTAAATATAAATAGTTAAATAGTTAAAAAAATGTATCCGTAAGGGAGAATTCATGATTCCAAAAAATATAAAATATCTAGTTGAATATAAATGTTAAATAAAAATATTAAAAAATTAAAAAAATATTTTAAATATAAAATCAGTTAAATGGTTAAACAATGTATTTCCCATAAGGACAAATTACCAGAATTCTGGCAAAAAAATATATTTCCGGCAAAATTATGGTCTGGTTAGACAAAGCGATGTAAAAGAACACCAAAAAAATGAGTTAAATATAAAAAATATATAGACAATTAAATATAAATATAAATATAAATATTAAACATTTAAAATATCAATATAAAATATATATGATATAGATAATTATTTAATAGAAGTGTCATATATTGAGGGATTTTGATAAAAAAAATTTACAAATAGTATATTAAAAAATTGTATTAAATTTCATGCTAATAAATATCTTGGAACATAGATAAAAGTAAAGTAATATGAAAAAATTGTCTACATAGCAATTTTTAACTAATTTCTTGATTTTCCCTTACAAGGCCACTTTTAGGTTGAAATTTCCTCTAATGGGAAACAAAAGGAAAAAATCAACAAGAAATAAAGAAAGACAAGAGAAAGAATCCACAAAACGAAGAATAAAACCAGAAGAAAAGAGAACAAATGGCTAAAGCAAACATGGCGTAGAACTAGAATAAGAAAATGAAGACAAACTACAAGAAACGAGCGCAGAATGGGTGCAAGAGAGGGAAAGCTAGGATGCAACTAATTCTATTGCTAACCTAACAGCTAAAAGGTCACGTCATGTGTAATGAAATTTCCAGTGAAGCCTGCATAATTGTTCCCAACTTGCATCCACAGAGATACGAACAATTAAAACGAATATAAAGCACTGTGCAATGGAAAAGATAAAAAATTGAATAACTTGCACAAGAAAAGGAAGGTCTTTCTTGTGGGTAGAAAGGTGTGTCACAACCAATACTTTCATCCAATCCACATGCTTACCTTTTCGATGAATACCATTTTTCAACAAACCTCGGAAGCTTCTTGCGGATGTGTCTTCATCTACATTGAGATCCTTAGCAAGCGCAATGAAAGATTGAAGCTTGTTGTTTGCTACAGAGCTTACCAAGTAAGCTTGTTCCAGCCATTCACTGATTGGATCGTAAAATTCATATGGCTCTCTTGAAAACCCCAAAATCCTGAAAAAAGGTGAATTTTTTATTAGAGAAATGGGATCACGATGGGAACCTTGTGAGGGAAAATAGATATGATCATACTCAACAATCATGCCAAGATAGTGAGGACTTGCCATAACCATCAACAAAGGCTGAAGTGCCTTTCCTGCTTGACAAAAATATGAAGAGAGAGATGTTGAACAATGAATATCAAGGGGTGTGGAACAACTGTCATTTAATGTGCTAATGGGAAAATGATAAGCTGAACGACAATCACCAAAGACAAATAAATGATCAAATGAGCTAATTGAAGCATTAGATTCCCAGTTTGCAATAAACGAAGAAAAAACAATTTGAACTATCTCGCGAATTCTCTAAACAATTGAATGAAGCTCCTTGCAAGACAAATATGACAGACCACCTTCTTGCAACTGGGGACAAATTGTACAAGCGCCATAGTCATCAAAAGAGTTTAAAAAGGATGCTAGCACCACAAATGCATGAGACCAATTGGGATATGGTGAACGAAGAAGAGCTTGATTCATGTGACAACTTGTGCATTCATTCACATGCAAGAGGGTTTCAGGTGCAATGAAGGACAAGATTCGAGATATGATATTCACAAAGAAAGCTAGGAGTTGTTCTTCATGAAATACATACAATAGATATGATTCGTTTGGCCAAATATGGTCTTTAGAATAATCAACTTCTACAAGAGGTACACATTCAATAACCGATTTTTTTGCAAGAGACTTGCATGAAGACGAATGAACCGAAAAAGATTCTTGAGTCCGATCAGAAGTAAAATTTCAAAAGTTTGAAAGATTACATCCGAAATAGCAAACATCTTTGAGAAATAGATTTAAACTAAATGAAACCATGTAAAAAGAAGGTTTGTATGAGAGAAACCAGATCTGACTTAGTTCGACGGGCTTGATAGGAGTCACAAGATCCTTACATAACCATCAACAGAAGTTGAAGTGCCTCAATTCCTTGGCAGGTCCAAGAACTTCCTAGGATTGTAGAATTTCATTTTGAAGCTTGAATCAGATCATTCATGGTTTGAGGATATATGTTGTTGCTCAGTTCAGTACTTCTCATCGGATGGTAGTCATCTTTGTCACAGGTTTCACCAAATTTTTCAACTTCAACAATCATCTTACTCAAATGGAAAGGCTCTTCTGATAGCAATTCAAAGATAAATGAATCGGGGGAATTTCATGAGCAAGCTAATTTGAAGAGTGGTCTTCATGCAAAAAAAGAGATGATGAGGGATGGGAAGAGTACTCTATGTTTTGATTGTTTTCAATCTCATCATGGAAAACCTAACCTCTTTGTGATAACTCATTGGATAAAGAAACGAAAGATGCATGGAATATCTCCATTGCAGGTAGATGCATTGCAAATGGTAGGAAACAAGGGATAGTGAGGTGAAGAGGAAGTTTCGATATGAAAATTAGAGGTAAGATCTTCATGAGAAACCAAAATATCAGATGATGCACTTGGGAATATTTTACCATGTACATCAGCCAAATTATCTTCATCAGAATGACTGTTTCCCAAGGCTATGGATTGATCCAACGAATTGATTGCATTTGATTCACTACTGAGATTGCGAGATTGACAATCATCCAAGAATGGAAGCGCATCATCTTGACATGACGGATCTTGAAAAACATAATAAAAATTGAAATCACCTTCACCTTTTTTCTCATCTAACTATGTAGAGTGGTTTCCTTGTACCTGATTGCAATTTGAACCAACAATGCAAAAATCAAGAGAGTGTGGAAGACTAGCTGGTGGCACAAATTGCTCAAGTGGATCATGGTACAAAGAGTCATGACCAATAGATGATAGAGGATGGCAGAAATCTAGATCAGATTCAAGACTCGAGTTATGAACAGTGACATCATCTTACAGAGTGGGGGATTTAGTGTTCAACATAGGCCTCATAAGCCATTCTGGAATTTCCTCCATTGAATATGAGTTAGGAAAGTTAGGACAAGAATGAGAAAATGGATTGGGAATTTGATTTGTAAACTTTCAAATTTGTTACCATCATAGAGAGGCACCCCTATCGGAATTGGAAAAGGAGGAGGACAAAGAACAAAAGGGACAATAAATTCCTCCTCTAAAATTAGAGGTGTCTCATGATTCACAAGATTTAGGGAAGCAGAAAAATTAGGGGGTTCAGGTTCACCGCATGAAGCGATAAGAACCAAGCGCTTAAAATCTTGTTTCAAGAATTCCCAATTCAAATCGTCTTCCAGAATTTCATAACAAAGGTGAAGGAATCAATCAGAATTATTATTAACTAATTCATTAGGCTCCATTCTTGAGAGATTGATTATTTCGCAAACATTTCGGTAATTATACTTACCGAGGACTTGATGAAGCTCCCAAAGGAAGTGACAAAGGGAATGAATGGAAGTGGGTGGCAAGGTATGGCACCACCAATGAACACTGCCTTAAAGGGTGAGGAAGAAAAGAACACAAGCCAACTCTTCATCATTGATTTCGTAAGTTTTGCAAAATCTAAGAATTAGAAATGTGCTTAGTTATGGATGTTCCATCCTCACCATCAAACTTTAACCAGGACAAGTGATCGAGAGGCTCCTCAGGGGCTAAAAATTTATGAAGGGAAAAATTGGAGAAACACCCTGGGAGTATGATTTGTGTATGAGCCATTTTCGATAAGAGATTCAAACCAGATGCAATAGGCTCAACTTATCATCTTTCCCTCCTTCTAGCACCATTTTGTTGACGGTGCTGGAAATCCGTTAAGCAATGGGATCTCCCTGATATGAAGTCCCAATCAGACCTCACACCGTTTGTTGTAGGATTCCCATCTGGCATAAAGAACCGGTTGCCAAATCCTCAAAGATCTGCCTTGGCTCTAGCTATCACCACAGGAGAGTGATGCAATGGTATCCTCAAAAAGAAAAGTGAGTGTACAACATAACTGTGTCTAGGTTCTCTTACTGAGAAATGAGAGGAGAAAGTGAGCCTCAAAGTGAGAGGTAATAGTACCACCTAGGAAGAGACACACATGAACCAAAAGGACTTGTCTAACATCTAGCGGAATATTCCACAGATGCGACAATTGTTACAACCAATGAACAAAGGAAGATTCGTCTAACATCTAGTGGAATATTCCACAACAGATGTGATGGTCGTTATAATCGATAAGCAAGGAAAATTTTTCCTAGTATCCTGCAGAATAGTCCACAAGGATGAGACAAACATAACAATGATTACAACACATTCTCAACAAGATGAGCACTAAAATAACAAAATAGTTAAACTATATTAGTACATGTGAAAGCAAACATGAAATACAAACGTCCACAAAATAGTCTTACAAACATTATAAGTCATCCATGAAGAACGTGTTGGCCGTAAAAGGATTCTATTATTAAGAAAAAGTTCCAAGACACATATTTACATTGTACATCACTAGCCCCAATAGTGGGACATTGGAGCGACTCCTTGCTCCTCAAAGAACTAGCTAGTCTCTCTAATTCCTTGCAGGAGGAGCCAAGGTGAAAAGTCATTTGCTCATACAATGGG
>APFE030725265.1:0-14077 GCA_000404065.3 Pinus taeda
AGGAGCTACATTCCAAAGAGCAATGGATATTGCTTTTTCTAAAGAGATCCATGACTTCCTTGTCATTTATTTGGATGATCTCACACCTTTTTCAAAATCCGACCAAGACCACTTGAAACATTTGAGGCAAATATTCATAAAATGCAGAAAATATGGAATCTCCTTGAATCCCAAAAAATCCTTGTTTGGCTTAGAGGAAGGTAAATTATTGGGCCACATCATTTCTAAAGATGGCATTAGAATAGATCCAGATAGGATACAAGCTATCCTACAAATGGCCCACCCAAGAAATGTCAAGGAACTGCAAGGCTTCTTGGGGAAAATCAACTTTCTAAGAAGGTTTATCCCAAACCTGGCTGAGCTGAGCAGATTGCTTAATAACATGCTCAAAAATGATTCCAAAGTTAAATGGACAGTGGAGGCTAATCAAGCTTTTGAAGGCATCAAGTTTGCCCTTACCCAAACCCCTGTCCTAACTAACCCGCAGTTTGATAGAGAGTTCATTATATTCTCCTTTGCCTCTGAGCACACAATTGCTGCAGTTTTACTACAGAAAGATGACCAAGGGAATGAGAAACCCATTGCTTTCTTTAGTAAAGCTCTTAGAGATGCACCCCTCAAGTACCAGATCATGGAAAAACAAGCCTATGCTTTGGTTAAAGCTATTAAGGACTTCAGGATTTATATCCTGTATTCCCATATAATAGCCTATGTGCCAAGCCCAATTGTCAAAGATATACTCACTCAAGAAAACTTGGAGGGTAGAAGAGGAAAATGGATTGCAAACATTCTGGAATTTGATATAGAAATAAAACCTACAAAACTAATAAAAGGCCAAGGCTTGGCCAAATTAATGTCTGAAACAAATTTCCAAGCCCTAGACATCAACCAGTTGGACAGTGAACAGGAGCTGGCGACTCCAAAGATCAATGTAGCCTTTGAACAATCCCCCTGGTATTCTGATATTTGCTATGTGTTACAAAACCTGTGTGCTCCCCCAGGGCTGTCCAGAACTAAGTGTAGGTTTTTAAAAATGAAAGCTTTAAAATTTTGTGTTATGGAAGAACATCTGTTTTGGAAAAACCATGAGGGCATCCTATTAAATTGTCTGACTGAAAATGAAGCTAACAAGATCATGGAAGAATTTCATGCAGGTGATTGTGGTGGGCATCTATACTGGAAGTCCACTGTGGACAAAATACTTAGAGCTGGATACTATTGGCCCACTATTTTCTATGACGTCAAGAAATTCACCACTGCATGTCACAAATGTCAAGTATTTGAAGGAAAGAGACAATTGTTGCCACTACCTCTAAGACCTATTGCAACAGAGAGACCATTCCAGCAATGGGGCCTGGATTTTATTGGAGAAATCAATCCCTCATCTTCAGGCCAGCATAGATGGATTCTGACAGCAATAGACTACTTCACAAAGTGGATTGAAGCAATCCCATGCAGACAAGCAAATGATTCCACCATCATACAGTTCCTTGAGACCAATATCCTTTCTAGATTTGGATGCCCTAACAAAATAATAACAGACAATGCTGCTGCTTTCAGATCTAAAAAGATGGTCAGCTTCTGTCACAAATTCCACATTACTTTGGGCCATTCTACTGCATATTATCCCCAAGGAAATGGCCTGGTAGAATCATCAAACAAAAGCTTGGTAAATATGATAAAGAAGGTGTTGGAGGAGAACAAGAAGAATTGGCATAAGAAACTTGTCAATGCCTTATGGGCAGATATATTAACAACTAAAAGATCAATTGGGGTCAGCCCATATGAGTTAGTCTATGGATTAGAAGCCAAGTTCCCCTCATCACTAGGGATACCTGTTATGAAGCTTCTTCAAGAGAGCCAAGCTGAACCAAATGATATGCAGAGAAGAATAAATCAAATCATATGTTTGCAGCAAACCAGAAATCAAGTTTTCAACAGAGTTCAAGTCTTACAAGAAAAGCTGAAGAAGGCCTTTGACTGAAGGACCAAAGCAGAAGATTTCAACGTCGGTGACAAAGTCCTCAAGTGGGATTCTAGAAGAGAAGATAAGGGAAAACATGGAAAATTTGATTCCCTTTGGAGAGGACCATTTGCTGTCCAAGCAGTACAAGGAAACAATACTTATTTCCTTAAAGGCCTCAATGAAACTAATTTGGATGAAGGTCCTGTGAATGGCAGGATGCTGAAGCACTATTTTGAATATCACCCATAAGTACAGCCTGAGTTTCCCCTTGTACATATTAAGATGTATATATTGTTTTCCAAACATGTAAAAATATAATTTCTTACAGTTTTCTGGTAGCTGCCAGCAGTAGGTGAATAAAATCAAAGGTCCACCAAGAAGAGAAACACAATTTTGGCATTTCAAAGCAGCAAACTTCAAAAATTGGTAAAAACAGTCAAGAGCCAAGGCAATCTGACCTGTTGTTCTTGGTCTTTCAAATAAAAAACCATCCCCATGTGGAGCAACTGTTTGTTACCTATATCAATAGGTTTCATATTTCATGATTGGTTATAAAAGGTCCAGATATGCTCTGGTTTGATGATGCAAAGATCCCATATTTTCATAAAGAGACAAGATGTGTCTACATCTTGATAAGGACCCAATTTTGATGGATGGTCCAACAGCCTAAACTGGATCAAGCCATGTTTAAATTTCCTGCTGTAGAATAGAGAAAGAAGTCTGTCCAAACTGTTTAATCTTGGCAGACAAGTAGTTCAGGTAGAGAAGAAAGGTTCCCAACAGTTTAATCTGGGACCTTGGAAGAAATAAGGGTAGAATTTGATAGAAAATCAAAGGAAAAGGCCAGAGAAAAGAAAAGGCACACAAAGGGTCTGCAAGTCCAAGTGCACCCTCCAAGAAGAAAAAATGCTAGACAAAGTAGCTGGGTAGGTAGATGGGGTTGCAGAAGTGATATTCAGTTCAAAATTTGAATCTAATGGTCAAAAGGAGAGAAACAAAACAAAGAAGCATGTCTAACCTCCCTTCTTTCCCTTTTTCCCATTTATTACTAACATCCCCTCATGAGTTAAAATGCAGGGAAAGATTTATGGTTTCATGGAGGTTATTCATCCTTTAAAGGCTACATTTCCTATGAAAAAATATTTTCATTTTGATCTACTCCCTAAACTAAGTATGTTTCAAACACTCAGTGACATTCCCCCCCACTTACCCCCTTCATCCATTTAACCTCTAATTCTACTATGTAACTCCCCTATCTTACCTTTCCCCTACTAGTATTAACACCATGGTGTATAAACCCCAAAGTTTGTATAAATATCCCTCCCCTTGGCATTATAGCCATATGGTCTATTTAAAAGGAATCAAAATGACACCTAGTCACTTTGATGAACCTCCATTTCATCTCCCTCCCTATTTCAAGTTGTTTCACTCATTGTACCTTCATCTACAAAGAAAGACCCTATAAAAACCCCTTCCTACCCATAACCCCATTTGAAATTCTGAAAAAACCCAAGAAATCCCTAAAAACCCAAAAAACCCACTATTCTAAGGTTGCCCGCCCAAAGTATTTTAACGAATATTTTAATCGGCCGGCGGGTCCCTCCCCAATCTACACGACCCGTCGGAGGACCCACCAGCCGTCCGATCTCCGCCGTCCAGATCCTACGGTGGGCGGTCAATTTCAATCCCCGACCTGCCGACCTTTAGCGTCCAGGGAAAGTGGTTTTCCGCCCCGTACAGGGACGCGTGGCAGGCGGTGGGGCTGTTCGGAGCCCCCCTCCCCGATACCGCCTTTGCCCAAAGGTGGTGCGAGGAACCCACTTACCACCATCCCCGTTACCACCCTCCCTCCTACGTCATGTGCACGTCATCCCGACGTCACCTCACCTATGCCCGCCCCCGCGTCCCATGGCCCTCCACGCAGCCCTGCCACCACATCTACCTGCCACCGTGTCTTGCCACCCTGGCTCACACCTCAGCGCCATGTCACTTCCGTACCCGGGCCCCACCGTGACGTCATGCTGACGTCATCGGCGGAAAAGCACCAAATATGCACTTTTTCCAAATTTAACGTTATAAACGACCAAATGAGCCGTTTTCAGTCATTTTCACGCGCAAAAGAAGGAGCCGTTGTCGACCAGCTGCCGCGAAATTTGTCCTCTAGCCATCAAATTCAACATTTCAACCGCTACAACTCCAAAGTTAATCGGCATTAAGCCTCCATAGCCCGGCCTGCAAGCTTCCAAGCCAGTTTTTCCAGGTATTTCACCAGTTTTCCCACTTTGCCCATGCATTCCAATTCTCTGTAAAAATTCACCATTAAAGGACTGGTTAAACACCTGAATTTAGCTCTGCCTATTACCTGAAGTAAACCCAAGCAACCTGCACCACCCCTGAACCATAATTTGACATTGGAGTGCTCATTCACGGGCTGAAACCGCAAAATTGGCCCCGAGGTGCTCGGCATTGTTCCCTTTTGCCAAGCACAGGCCACCTGCATTCTTACCAGAGAAACATCACCATCTCTGCAAACTTGCCATTAGCAATTCACACCCCTGCGAAATTTGCAGCAAACTACAAAAGCCAGCTTATATTTCCCACTAAAAGGACACCAGACTGTGTTTACAGTTGACCTGCTGCTAAAAAGTCTTTAAAGACTTGTCAAACCATTACCTCTACCTGTACAGATTTTGATTATATCATGGCAGCCTCTACATCCTCATCCCTCAGTACAGCTTCTGCATCCTCATCCCTCAGTGTGGCCCCACTAAATCAAACAAATAAGGAGCTGGAGGCCTTGCCATTTGTTGAAAAGGTTTGTCTCATTGGAGACTTGGAGGGAAACAGGGACTTCTTACAGACCTTCAGTCAACTGAGGGAAGACTATAAGGATGGGCATGGCACACATGGGATTTGGGAGTCAAACCTGCCCTATTACTGTCTCCCAGCTGTGAATGTTTTCCCAGAAATCATTCACCTATGTGTTGAACACTATGATGTGCAGTACAGAGCTGTCAATACTCCATCAGGGAGGATCCTCTTCTACATAAATGCTGAGTCCATCAACAAAATGTTACAGTTTGAGCAGACAGAGTTGCTGATCCCATTCTCCATGAGTTATTTGCTAGAAACTGGTGACAAGATGACCAGTGAAGAGCTGCAAAAGGTCACCAGGAACTTCATGAGACCTGAGTGCCAGCCTACGGGGCCACCTCCTTATCTGAATGCACATTTCAGTGATGTAGGCAGGCTGATACTAGATATGATAGCCTATGTGTTGGGATACCAAAACAGTGAGCATGTGGATAAAGCCATGCTAGTGTTACTCTCTGTTTACAGCCCACGCCAGCCCCCTGCCCGAAAGTATAACTTTGCAAAGTTCATAGCCAATAAAATCCATGATCAGTTGATCAAATTGGATAGACAGGGGGTCTTCAGATACTCAGCTTACATCTATCATCTGTTCATGTTTCATCATTCTGAAGCCTTCCCATGCTACATCAGAACGCTGGATCAGAGAGGGGAGAGAAGATTTGTCATCTTCTGGACCTCAGTTTATCACAAAGTCACAAATTCACCCTATACCTACTGTGAATTTGTTGATCAGTTTGTATACCCAATCTCTTGCATGCTGATGAAGTCCCCTCCTCCCAGGATATCTAATGAGATAAAGAAAGCTCTGCAGCTTTCTAAGAATAATAAAATAGGTGACTGGTACCTATATGAACACCATACTGTATTCAGGATCTATGGATGTGAGCTCTGTCCATACAGGCTCCCCAAATATGTACCTATGAGGTTGTTTGCCTTGGAGTATTACAGGCAATTAATTAAGTCAGACCTCACCCACTTCCACAGCTCCAAGAAAAAGGCCCACCTTAATTTCAAAAATGAGTTGGGCCCTTCATCATGAACAAGAAGGAAGGGTGGGAAGCTGCAGACTTGATCCTCAAGGACAAATACAAGCTGTCCTATAGTTTTCGATGGGTCCATTATGACCCTCAAGGTTTCATCACTGCTAGGAGAGCTAAGTATAGGCTCCTAGGTATTAAGCATTGCCACTACCCACACATAGAAAAATATGCCAACTTACAAGAATGGCAGCTGGACACTCTAGTTGAGAGCTTAACTAAAGAAGAAAGAGTGCTTAAAAATATGAAAGAGCTTGAGAAGACAATTGACCTGGATTATGTGCAGCAGGTACCTTTCAGACTGCCTTACTCAATAGGAGAAGGGACCTCGGTTACAAGGACTGCACCACAGGCACCTTCTACAACAACAGCAGCAACAGATAAAGGCAAAGGCATAATGGGTGCAGAGGATGAAACAGGAAAGGAACAGTTAGCCCCTCAGAAAGAGCAGCAAACAGAGCAGCTGAAAGAGCAGCAGACAGAGTAGCTGAAAGAGCAGCAGACAGAGCAGCTGAAAGAGCAGATGAAAGAGCAACAAGTAGGGCAGCAACAAGGACAAACTGTTCTGCCACAGACTGGGCTACCAGAAACCCCCATAATGCAAACGCCACCACCTCAAACTCAGCCATTAACTGCCCCAGTTTTGCAGACCCCAGCACATGAAGAAAGGGGAATAAAAAGAGAAAGAGAAGAGTCCACTCCTCTCAGTGGATCCTCCCACCAACCAGAAGCCAAAAGGCAAAGGGCAGACTCCCCAGAGGTGGAGGACATTACTGAAGATGTCTTGAACAGTACGCCAAAGGACAGGGAGGGCAGCCAGCACACAGGGACAAGCTCCTTTCAACAGGAGCAAACTTTACAGATCAGCTTGGAGGTGTCCTCTCCATCACAACAAAGCAAGAAGCCCAAGAGCACCAAGGCTTCTTTTAAGCAAATAAAGGCTCAGAATGAGCTATTGAGGGCTGAAGTATACAAACAATTCATTGATGCTACACCAGCCCTGCAAGAGAGGCTGATATCTGTTTATGACATCCAAGAGGAAAAAATGATATTAAGTCATTTTAAGCCCAAAGGACCGCAGCCTAAGAGAGCTGCAGATTTCATAAGGACAAGGTTGGAGGTCCTAGCTAAAGACATACATCCCATGGACCAGATTGAACTCCACAAGCAGACTAGGGAAATGGTCTATGCCACCTTGATAGAAAAGGCCACATTGGCCCATGAGCTGAAAGATTCCTTAAAAAACACCAACACTCAGCTCGATATTGAGAGGATGTCCTCTAAGGCCAAGGACAATAGAATAAAGTCTCTTGAGGAGATCATTGTTGATCTAGGGCATGATCCTAGTGATCCGACAGGTGTAAAGGCCCTCATAAAGAAGAAGGATGATGATCTCAATGCATTGAGGAAGATATTGAAGCTACCGCCCACTGAACACCCTCAAACAGTTGAGCTTCAAAAGCAAAAATAGGTTGAGGACCAGCTAGACCTCTTATTGCAGCAGGATCAGAGGATCCGTGAATTGGAGAAAGAGCTGGAAGGAGGAATACAAGACAAACAGGGAGAATCTACTTCCCAGGCTCCTCCAACTACTTCCACAACAGCAGTAACATAAGGGGCAGCAGTGGCCCCCACAACAGAAGCAGCAGGCACATCAGCAGCCCAAGAGGCCAATCCAAGTGTAGAAGAATTGACCAAGGCTGTCAAAGAGATGGAACTCCAGGCCAATGAAATAAAGAAAGCTAAGGAGAAATTGGCAGAGCTGGAGTCCAAATATGACAAGTCCAAGATAACTGTGGTAGAGCAGGGCAGAGAAATAAAGGCCCTCAAGGACAAGATAAAGGCCTTAGAAAAAGAATTGAATCTGGAAACAGCCATTGCCGAAATAAAAAGGATATTATGGGCCAAAATAAGCAAATCCATCACCCAACAATGGAAATCAATAAAAACGATACATCAGCAGATGGAATTGCTGGGCCAAGCACATATAGAAATCAATAAGGCCAAAGCAGTGCTGGGAAAGAGACCAGAACAGGCCAACAGAATAGTAGACTTCCTAAATAGACAGGAGCAGGAGGAACTGGCAGCCATGGGTATCCCCAACAGAACAGAAGTTGTTCTCCTTGCCAAGAAAGTGCTCACTCTTAGGATTTATGTACGGGCAGTGGAGAGGAAGTGCTATGAGATCACAGCAGATGTGGAGCAATTCAGGGTCAAATTGGCAAAACTGCAAGCAAAAGGCCTACCCAGCCTCCTAACTGGTGCAGGAAAATTAGTCTCCCAGGATCAGTTTGCCAACAGAATGGCAACATATATTGAGAATCAAATTACTGCATCTAGCAGTACATCTGAACAGACAGGACCCCCCTCAGGACAGAGTTTATATGATAAACTGGGAGGCCTATTCTTTATTGAAAATGAAGTGAACCACCTTTTTGAGACTCCTCTTAATTTTTATAGGTATACAGAGGCCGATGAGACCTTAATAAAGATTAGGAGGCATCAGATGCCTAAGGAAGACTGGTGGCAAGCAATGCTTCAAATTCTGCCACGGTAGCTCCAGCTGTTCGGTCACTGCCAACTCCAGGTCAATAGAAGACAAACAGAAGGATAAAGTGTGCATTAAAAGCAGCTAAATGCTGACTCAGCATGTAAACTATGACGGCTAGCCAAAAGATAAAGAAGTGCGCAAATTTTTGCGGTGTACCCTTAGCCAACTCCAAGAGCCACCAAGTCAGCAGTCTCTGACCATTTTCTGATAGCTAAGGGACTAAAAGTAATTACAGCATTCACTCTCTCAGCGGCTGCACTGCAGGAGTTGGTTGAGCATTTATGGAACATTTACTCTCCATTCAGATATTTTCTTATGTAAATTTTGTATATATACTCCCCTTAGTAACGCATAAGGGGTTGGGAATTTTTACTCTGAGGCATGTATACTCTATACTTTCAGAAGAGTTTAATACAAAGAGCAATTTCAGCTCAGTGATTTCCTGGAACTCTAGTGTCTTGTTGATGATCTAAGTGTTGTTGCAGAATTCCTGTGTTGTCTGGTGGAATGATATGTTTTTCTTAAACTCTGTTCTGTTTCCCTATGTTATTTTATTTTCATGTTTCCTTCATATCTAGCAATAAAGAAAAAGAATAGTTCAGGACATGTTTCGCACCCTGTGCTCAATCTTATATTGCTGTAAATGTTTTCTTCAAGATTAAAATAAACATGAATTCTTAAATTCTCATGTTATATTTAGTTCCATGTTGTGAATGTTATCTAGAAATTCTTAAATGCTTCCAGGTAACAATTGCTTTCTTTTCATATCAGTTTATAGAAAGACTCTTAATTGCCTTTCTTATACTGAACATATCATACCCAAACTCAATTTCAAAGCATTATTCCTCAGACAATTATCTTGCTCTGCATCTTTCATTACAAGTATCAACACAGCACACCAAACCAAAGGACCACTAACTCCATTGCCCAATGTCATGCAAGAGTCTGGTAAGAGCATACACGTTTTGACTAAGCCTTTCCAACCAAACAATTAAACCAAAGTTAAGCTTCACAGCTAGCCTAAAACACCATCAGAACAGAGAGAAATCATAAAGAGAGAGCCCTCTCTGATTTCAGCTTGGCTAGAAGCTGCAATCCAAAGATTTGTTAGTGGTTACCCCGGCCGTATTCCCTAAGAGTCAAAGGGAACAACCTGGGTGTTAGCAGTTTAGATAGATTGCGAGGTCACAAAATCACAGTTTAGATAGGTCAAAAGGTCACAAGGTCGTAAGATTTCAAGATCACAAGTTTATAAGGTTGCAAGCTTGTGAGGTTGTGAAGATGTCAGATCGTGAGGTTGCAAGGTCGAGATGTCGTGACCTTGTGAAGTGGTGAAATTGAAAGGTCACAAGGTCACGAGGTTGCAAGCTTGTGAGGTTATGAAGTTGTGAGGTTGTGAAGTCACAAGATCATCGCGAGGTCACACGTTTGGAGTGTTAATATAATTGCTACCTGCAACCTTGAGAGAAAGTCAAATTTGGAACATTTCTGGTGAAAGAGTAGCATAAGGAGAGCAAGTTAGGCTCCATTTCCTTAAGGTCGCCTAGGAGCTTGAATCATATCATAGTAACTCTTTGTCACATGTTTACCCTGTTGTGCTAGTTACTTGGGTAAATGTGGGAGGAGGGTGTTAAAAATTGGTATCAGAGCATGGTTCACCCCTCTGACTATATGGGTGGTGTGTTGGTCATGCATACATTTTGGATTGCATATGTGTTCTTGTGCTTGTGGTTTTTGTATTTGTTTTGAATGCATGTCGGTCATGCCTTGGTCATGAGTGTTAGTGTTTATATTTTCTTATGCATACATTGATTAGATAATGGTTGAAATGATGGATATATGTTGACTTCATTATAGTTATATATGTATTTTTCTAATCTAGTCGGTCTTGAAAATGAGGTATCCTCCCTTAACTATACTAAGGTACATTGGTTTGTTTATGATTTGGTTTAGCTGGCATAATATACCTTGCAGGAAGAAGAGATCAAATATGACTAGAAAGATTGTAGAGTATAGTTCATGAGACTCTTACTATGGATCAAATGAGTAGTATGGTGTTGGGAACTCCTCTAACTTAGTAGACACATTGAGAAGCTTGAAGGAAGAAATAAGGAGTTGAAACATAAATAATGACATAATCATGCAGGCACAAGAGAAACAAGAAGAAGTCAATGTAATAATCCTATAGCTTTTTTCATAATTGCAAAGAGGGGGACCACTTCAAATCATCCATGAGGAGGAGGATAGGACTAATGGGGCATATGGAAAGGACAAAGTAGGACTGGAAAGGTAGTGATAAGAATGAAAGGAAATGGGATGAGAAGCAAACAAGGCCTTGGGATACAAGTAACAAAGATAATGTGGCACCACATGACGTTTAATGCATCTAATAAAGAGTATGGATTTTAATTTGAGGAGCAGAACAAGGGTGATCGTAGGAAGCATTTACAATGTTGGACTTGTGGAAAGGATCATCATATGAGATATTGTCCAAAACATTAGGGTGGTATACCATAGATCTACAGTGCTCAAGATGCATAGATAGTGGGGGATGTTAGACAGAGTGTTCCTTTGATTTATGCAGCACTAGATAACATGCAAGCAGATCACCAAGCATATATCATCGAGATGGATGGTAAGCTTTGTGATCAATTTGTTTCCATTTTGATTGACCCTGGATATAATTGTAATTATGTTAATCCTGACCTGGTGGATAAGTATGGTTTGAATAAATAAGTGCATGCAAAATCTTGGTTAGTGTAGTTGGCTATAGGTACAAAGAAGAGAGTTCATCATTAGGTAAGGGCTTGTGCATTTCAGTTGAATGGTATGTCTACATCAACACATTTGAATGTATTATCATTGGGATCATATAGTATGCTTTTGGGCATGGAATGGTTATATCTTCATAGGACTAAGAAGGACTACTATGACAAAGATATTGATTGTTTGGATGATAATGGGAAACATAGAGTCTTGCAGGGAGAAAAAGTCAACATCAATTAGAATGGCGACAGTTATTCAGGCAAAGAGTAGTTGCATGAAAGGATGTGTGTTATTCACAGTACATATTTCCAATTAAAAAGGTAATGAAGTTGATGATGTAGAGGTATTGGGAAGGTACCCGATCTTACAATAGTTTCAGGATGTATTTCCCGCAGATATTTTAGAGTTGCGACCTCACATGGAATTGGATTCTTCTATTGAGTTGGTACTAGGGGCAGCACCGACAACAAAGGAACCATGCAGGATGAGCACACTGGAGTTGGTAGAGTTGAAGTTGTAGTTGAAATAAATGCTTGACAAGGGATACATTAGACTAAGTGTATCACCTTAGGGTACATCGGTATTGTTTGTAAAAAATAAGGATGGTACTCTCGGGTTATGCATCGATTATAGGAAGTTAAATAAAGCGACCATCAAGAATAGTTATCCATTGCTCAAAACTAATGACTTGTTCAATCAATTGAAGGGAGTAACAATGTTCTCAAAGATTGACCCGAGATTAGGATATCATCAGGTACGCATTAAAGAAGAGGGCATTCATAAGACTTCTTTCTATACTAGGTACAGACATTATGAGTTTGTTGTAGTTCTTGTTTGTTTGACTAATTCTCCAGCTACTTTTATGTGCTTGATGAATAGTGTGTTGCATCCTTATCCAGACAAGTTCGTTGTTTTTCTCATTTATGATAAATTGGTATATTCTAAAAATGAGGAAGAACATGTCGATGCAGTTTATTTTAGATAGAGGTACATTACTTGGGGCATGTGGTGTCCAAGGAAGAAATAGCAGTGGATCCAACAAAGATAAGGGCTATCATGGAATGGGTAGCTCCTAGAAATGTGGATGACGTAATATTATTCATGGGATTAGCAGGTTATTATAGGAGGTTCATCAAGAGATTCTCTCACATTTCTTATCTTATTACATCATTACAAAGGGAAAGGCAATAAATTTGAATGGACAGAAGCATGTGTAGGAATTTTTGAGCAATTGAAGTAGTTGTTGACAAATGCTCTAGTGTTAAAAATCGCAGATCCGGACAAAGAGTTTATGGTATGCACAAATGCTTGCAAGAGAGGACTTGGTGGAGTTCTTATGCAGGAAGGACAGGTGGAATATTATGAATCAAGGAAACGAAATGAGCACGAGCAAAATTATCCGACACATGATCTTCAGTTGGAAGTGATCATCCATGCATTGAAGATGTGGAGGCACTATCATATGGATAGGAGTTTTGTATTAATGAGCATTCATAGTGGATGAGGTATCTATTTGACTAATCGGATCTGAATGCCAAACAAGCTAGATGGTTGGCCGAGATCAATGAGTTTGACTATGAGATTAGGTACATTAAAGGTAAAGAGAACAGGGTTTTAGATGATCTTATCAAGAGTATATAGGTAAATCACATAGTGGTTATGCGTTCTTATGGATAGATTTGTAGGATCAGATCTTACAAGCAGTTCAATAGGATGACAGTTACATGGAGCTTATGCACAAGTTACAATAGGGTACAGGTGATCGGGATGTGGACTATCATCTCGTAGTAGATGGTTTGGTTAAATTATGGATAGGATATATATACCAGACAACAGTGAGATAAAGAAGCTTATCTTGAGAGAATTTCATGCTAAGCCATATTCAGGTCACTCAAGATACTAGAAGTTGTTGACAACAGTGAAGAAGTTTTATTGTTGGCCAAAAATGAAGAGGGAAGTGGCAGATTTTGTGGCTAGATGTTTCGACCATCAGTGTATCAAATAAGAGTGTAAGTATCAAGGTCGATTACTACAGCCGATTCCGATTCAAGAGTGGACATGGGAGGTCATTTCCATGGATTTCATTACAGGTTTACCGAAGACATCTAGACAACATGATTCCATCATGGTTGTGGTTGACGAGTTAACAAAGGTAGCGCATTTCATTCCAGTGAAGTCTATGTAATCAGCTAACGATTTTTCACATGTATTCATCAGGGTTGTGGTAAGGTTTCATGGTGTACCGAAGAAAATTGTGGCTTACAACGATGCCATGTTCACTTCGAGATTTTTGAAAGAGTTCTTTGCAGCTTTGGGTACATAGTTGGCCTTCAGTGCATCTTATCATCCGTAGATAGATGGACAGACATGGAGGGTCAATATGATATTGGAGGACATGTTGAGGATGTATGTAATGCATCAACAACAAAAGCGGGAAGAGTATCTTCCACTGGTAGAGTTTGCCTACAACAATGGGTACTAGTTGCAGTGACCCAGTTAATAACATATTGATAAGACCATATATGCTGGCAGAGATGGAACATGAAATGCAAGTAATCAAGAAGAATATGAAGAAAGCATGAGATAGATACAAATTTAAAGTTATGCAGATCAGAATAGGTTTTTTAAGGAGTTTTAGTTTGGGAAACAAATGTACTTTCACATCAATCCCAAGAAGAGATCCTTGAGGATTGTATCATGTGCCAAGTTGGAACCTCTGTTTTGTGGACCTTTCAATATTCTTGAAAAGATTGGACCAATAGCCTATCAACTAGCACTGCCTCTGAAAGTGAAATTCCATGATGTTTTCCATGTGTCATTGCTTAAGAATTATGTAAAATATGTTGATCATGTGATTGATTGGTCTGTATTATTGGTGGAGCC
>APFE030725267.1:5965-17333 GCA_000404065.3 Pinus taeda
TCTAACACCATGGTCTGTAGCCGGAGGGCCGGCACCCGCTCGAACATCAGTGGGAGCAGAAGAGAACCATAACCGAACTGCTTCGACTCTCCGCATCGGCAGTCATTCAGTTGTCTCTTCATGCTGTTCGTCACAGCAGCCGCCCAGTTAAAGATCATGGGCTCCAAGCAATCTAGGGCAAGTAAGAGATTGGCCTTTGAGGCCTCATGGTTCGCCAGGCTCCCCGTTGCCCGCGTGACCAGAAAAAGGATAGTACGGAGAACTATGTCGGCACGCTCACCGACACCCACCGATGGGATACTGCATTTCCCACTCCGTGTCTTGACCGCCTGTGGGCAAACACGAGCCATCAGCCGATCTAGCGTCTTGCCGCTAGGACGCTGCCCCTCCAGAATGGGCACCGGGCCTCGGCGAGACAACCCAATCAAAAAGTAAATATCCGTAGAGTCGAACTCGATGTCTCGACCCCGGATGGTGAATTTCCCATCCATTGGGTTCCATGCTCGAATCAATAACTCCAGCAGGTCCGGCTGGGCTCTCAATCTAGGAGTGAGAAAAAACTTCAGCAAACCGCATGCCTGCATTGCATTGCGGCATCCGACATCGGAGAAAGCGGCAACATCTTCGTTATCGTGGTCCCTCTCCTGCCAAGTAAATGCCATTATACCCTGCAAAGCACCCAAGACTCATTTAGAAACTCACAGATGAAAGAAAGAAATTAAATTTTAAAAAATTAATATGTCACGACGCCAGCGCGACTGTTTCTAAAACAGTCACGCTGGAAATGGCTGCCCTGTGCATTTCTCACTGGGTCAGCGCGGAAGGACATGGGTTTTCTGCGCTGACCCAGAATGAGCTACGTGTTGGAAAGCCCGATCAACGCGGACTCGATAGGGAAATCCGCGCTGACCGAGAGCGCTCCAACGCGCAAAGAATTTGGCCAAACGGCCAAATCTTACGGTCAAATTGCATGAAAACATAACCAAAATGAAAGGCAGGAAAAGAGGAACCTACCTGGAACAAGCGGTCGGGAAATCAGCGTCCAGATGAGGAAGAATTAGCTCCGTCAACTTTGTAGTAATTTCACGTTCTCCAGAGCTCCAATGGTAAAATGGTAAAAATGGTTTTACAAACCTCCTATTTATAGTAAAATTTCTAAATTTGGTCAAATTTCCTTATAAATGTGGGTTTTTTACTATGATTTTGCCATGAACTCATCTAGATGTGGTAAATTATGTCTCAATGCGTATTTTATTATGATTTTTCAACGTATCGAACAGGTTTATGCGGGTATTTGTCGTGTGCAGGTCCTTGAAACCAGCATGGTCGCGGTGGATCCCTATACACTTGGTCCCAAAAAAATGTCGTCGTTAAGCTCTTTTCCGACACAAAATGAGAAAAGATTGCCGAGCCCCCTCTCAGCTCGTTTAAAGGAATGAGAGGCGGTTGTTTTAAAGCTCTTTTTCGACCGTTTAAAATAACAAAGATTGCCGGGCGTTTGTCGTTTCGCGCTCGTTATTGGTTCTAAAACGGCGTGGTATCGATCGCTTTTTTACTTTTTCGGGTCGATGTCACTATTTACGAAAAGTACTCCTCGGTCGTAATGATCGGGCGGTTCTTTCGAGCATTGTTTTATACTTTTTCGGGCTCGAGAGACACAACTTTACGAAAAAGCACCCCCCTGGAGTTTCCTTTTCAGCTGTCTTTTCAAACTCTCTAAACATGAAAAGATGCCGAGTTCTTCCTTTGTCAGACTCGTTAAAACTTAATGGCATCGGGCTCCATCGAAATGACGCTCTCCAAGCATATGCTATCCCCGTCAAGCTTGTCACCCAAAAATAATTGGGGTACTCGCCAGAAATGGTGGGGGAAATAAAGGAACCGTAATCGTCGTCATCGGCAGTATGTCGCTCTTGAACATGGCACTGGTTGCATTCATGTCTGGCTGGGGACATCTCATCTCACTTCACTTTTGCCTTCATGGGTTTGGGTTATCCTATTTGGCCACTCATCTGCTCATTGCCTTCTCATTTTGAACTCTGATCATTTGACCCCCAAATACTGCCAAATCCGTCATTGTGCCGCCGATATGTTCAAGAGAAGTTGACCTCTACAAGTATAACCTCCCTCTGATATTTCACGCAAAATAAACTTGTCTCTACCCGTCTTGCATCGATGATGTGGGAAACATTATGGCCCACCTTTGATAAAGATCACTTCCTGTCGACTTCAGCTCATTATCCAGGAGTGACCTAGAGACTCCCTTCAGGTACCGTAGGGCTTGCATGCCTTAATGGCAGGTTCTTCGTGTTCGACGCGGGGTTTTTCATCATTAACCTCCGATTGAATGATTCTGCGGGTGTTCGACATCGGCTCATTCATTCACATGCCGTGGATTGTACCTATAGTACCTTGAGGACCATTGTCATCATTGGTGGCCCCTCTCGCGTCTGTTAACAGCTCTCATCATTAGCTGGTAATCAGACGATGTTCAAGCATGTTCGACTTCGACACATATATTCACATGTTTGAAATTGTACTTTGTTCGGATTCAGATGGAGCGCAAGACCCTGGTTCTCATCCATTATGGACCAGGTTGCGATTTTGTGGGACATCATTACATGACTCATTAAGGATGGCTGCGACCATACCTCTTATCATTATGGTCTTCTCAGCTGGGTGGCTGCGTCCCCACCACAGACTTCTTTCCATATGTCTTTTGGATGGCTGCGCCCATGCCTAGACTACATGTAATTGAAATATCAGTTGTATCCGCCTGCAGGTTCTCTCCGGTGGTGTTCCAGTCCAGCAATCTTGTAAAGCATTTCACCCCTCCCACTCTCTCGGGCTTCATGCTTTAGGGGGCATCTGTTACACAGTAAAATGTCACTACCATCATGTCAGTCTCCCTACTGTGTTGTGAAAACACATTCACTTATGCTCATGCTCCTCAAAATGGCTAAAAAACCCTCTTTGCCTAAGTTAAATGAATCATCGCGTCTGTTAATCAAATGACCGTGCTGACAGGCGGAGGCCAGTGTACCTGATGCACTGCCAGCGCGGAAGCACACGTCTTTTCCACGCTGGTCCCATTTTACGAACAACGCACCCTCCGTTTGTCCTGTTGAGCGCTGACCGGACCTCCTCTATAGTTGATCTGCGATGTCAGTGCATCAATTCAGTGTCTCACCCGCGCTGATCCTGTTTGGGCAAAGTTGTTCTAACAACTAGGCTTCCAGATCCCTCCAGACTTGGTTGTTAGCATTGTTGAGGTCGCCATCCTTTCTCTGGCATGTCTGTTCGACTGACCATCCACTTATCTTGGGGGAAAGCTCATCCTTTACCTATTCAAGGAGACTCCTTCTCCTTTATAAGCCACTTCCATTGCCCATGAGCAGCTAGTTTTTGAGTTTGGAACATATAGACTTTGATTGAAGAATTCTTAGTGCATTAGTGCTTCTCTTTGTAGGCATTTGGTGTGTTGTGTGAGGATTGCTTTGAGCTTGAGGAAGGTCATGAGCTTGTTGCCTTGTATGTGAGAGAGAGACCTTTTTGACTTGGGAGATTTGCTTCAAAGGTGAACGCTTGGAAGATATGCTGGCTGGACCCTCTAGAGAAGGACTCAGCGTCAGGACTTCGGTTGTACCTTAATCTATTTTCTGTTAATAAAGATAGATGACTACTCTTATGGTTCCATTCCCATTTGTCTAATGAATGATTGATGTAAATTGTATCCTTCCTGACTGATATATAGTTGTAGTTAGTAGATTTTACGCTCTTGTTTGCTCTCTTTTGCTTGTGCAGGTGTTCGTCCGTGAGCATAGTAGAGAATTGTGATCGGCTGGAGAAAAGGAGCGAGGGGATCATCTCTTCGACAAACATAGCGTTGGAATCCAAGTAGGTTTCTTTTACCCACTTGTTGATTACAACTAGGAACCTGCAGTGTAGCATTGTTTGATTGTTGCTAGACCCCTGTTGGGCTAGTAGGGATCGCCTCTATCGGTAGAGGGGATTTACCTCTCCAACACCATGATTGACAGGTTAAGCGGCCAATTAATGAAGCAGTTATGCCGAGATCTTCCCTGAGATTGTATCTGCGGTAGCATCACTATAATCTTTCATTATTCGCTAATTGATATAATTCTTTCATATTGGCTCATACTACCTATTCTCTGTATCACGTTGGTTCATTCCTTGCGCACAACTCAACCGAAAGAACAAATTCAAACCAAATGGGAAAGAAATCCAAGAGATCCACGGCAACAGTGACTCCCGCAGTAACAGTGCAGCCCACTAGTGATCCAGGACCAAGAAAAAAGGGTTTGATTTTAGACACTACTTGTCTTGGCCTTGGAAACACAAGTTGGCAAAGCATCTACAATTTAATTGAAGCTGAGGAGCCTGAGGCAGTACCAGTACAAGCTACTGCAAATTCAACTAGAAAATCAGAAGCTTCCCTTAAAGATTTAGTTGATTCATATTTGCACAGAGTAACAGCACGTGAGAAAATTCTTCCATACATTGATGTAGTGCGATGGTTAGTAGAAGAGATCCTGGTTTTAAATAGAACATTTTGCACAGTTGACAGAATGATTTTTGGCTCATTTCAGCCCGATGACTTAAGGAAAATGTATCACTTGCTCGAACCTCAAAAGAAATACAATAAAGCCTTTCTTGAAAAGTTCGCAAACGAGAATGATACTGAATCGGCCCCAATTCAGGAGTGGAGACAGAACCCTGCAAGGCACAAACATGAATCCTCAAGTAAGTACTCTGTAGATTCATTATGTTCTCCTTACTGTTATGCCGAGGCAATGATGTGTAGAATTTGGGGATTGCATGATTCTGCAAAGTTCACTATTGAAGTGGTTCCTTTAACGGAAGCGGCAGTTAACAGTGAAGTAATGGATTGGGAAAACATATTGTCAGATAAATTAGCCACTGCAATTCTTGAATTTAGCGCAAAAACTCGCATAACCGACAGGAATTTTCCTCCTTTTTATTATAGTGCTTATATTATGGATACTCTCTACTTCAATTCTGAATTTCCTAAACTTGGGTGGAGATGGACTTCACAAGACCCCATACTAATCCACATTTATCATCAAAAGTTATGGAAGGTGCACTATAAGGACCACTTGTACCAAATCTATAATGGTTTCATGTTACCTATCTATTATGCCATTTTTGATAAGCCTACCCCAAAGATTTCCACGGAAGCAGAGGTTGACCTAACCGTTGTAGGAAATTGGTTCGGGGAAGACAAGTTCACATACATAAGGGTTTTTGGTAGCCTTGCAAGACCTCATGTCCTTCCTCTGTATGTACCTGACAAGTTGTTAGCCCGAGAATCGGCCTACGAAATAACAATAGCAGGAACATCCAAGACTCTTAGGAATTCTAAAGAGCAGGCTTGGCCTACTTTCCCTTTGAGATGTGGTGTTTATACTCTACACGATTACAAGCATGCGGAGAAGGAGGCAGAAAAAATAAACATGCTCAATCTTGCAACCCTTCCTAACAGGCAATTTGATCCAAGGAAAGTTGCCTATACTGTGCTTGAACAAGCAAAACTTACAAGGTTTGATCATGAAAAAGATGAATTTGATGACCTGTTTTCTTCAGCAGAATCATTATTCCAGGTACAAACACTGGCCAAAATGAGATAAAATGATGAAAGGCTAGTAGAATTTAATAGGCTCGGAGAACAGAGGTTGCAAACTATACATCTGGACTTATTAGCTACTACCCCAATAATCTAGTCAAGTGAGCCTAAACAGTGAATTATTCATAAACCCCCTGCTATAGAGAAGATTCTCGAAAGAGGAAAAGAACCATAGCAAGAGAAAGAGTAGAAAAAAGAACAGGACAAGGGCAATGAAAACATCAATACGGATACTCAGATTGATCCCAAGCTCCTCCAAGAACGGAAACAATTTGACTCTATTATAAGCAATCTGGAAGGTTCACAAGGTACCAGCACACCCAAAGTAACAGTCGGACAAGATACAACGTCAACAACGGTTCCAATCGAAGGAACCAGCAGCCTACCCACCAGCATGGATGTAGAAATAATTCCAAAAGATCCATCCGATCAAATTATTTTGCCAATAGAAGACATACGTCCATTAGATGTCTTTTACAGCCCCAAACACAGGGTTGTAGTGAAAAGACAAAGGAAAAGGAGAAGACTTGATCAATCTTCCCTATTTCCAACACAAATAGAGACAACTAATGAAGTGTGGAAAGAAGAGTTTAACCCTTCCGATGACCTTACAAAACTTTCTCAGTATGCTGGAGCTTATTCGACAGCCACTATGGATAACGCCTCAGAATTAAGCAATCTACTTAAGCAAAGAGACCAAACAATTGTTTCATTGCAGTTACAAGTGTCCGAAAGACATCAGAAAATTGAATAGTTAGAACAAAAACTATCAACATGGCAACATATAAACAATCAATTAAATAAGCAATTACTTGAGGAGAAACAGAGGATAGGCTCAAGTGCAATACAAAAGCAAAAGGAATTATCTAAAGCATTGGCTAGGATAAAGACAATGAATGAACAAATGATGAAAGAGAAAGACGAGCAAACCACTCAGCTGTCAAATCAAGTAGAAAAGTTCAAGATTCTTCTACAACCAGCAGATTTCAGGTCTGAAGCTCTCCAGATCAACAAGGCATTGGTTACACAACTAAGACTGCTATGTCATAACATTTCTCTGGTTGAGCCCCTTTGTGAGATTATTGCATCAATAGTTGACAAGTCAGTCGATGCTAGGCAGGATTTGGAACAGTTTGATGAGACTCTAACCAACTTTCTTGCTTGGCAAGACACTAGCGAAGGGCAAGCCGTGAATCTGCCTAAAATTTTAGAGTCACACAAAGAGATCCTTTTCTTAGAATGGTAGTCATAGCTAATGAAATCAAAGAGAGAAATCTCAAGATCCAGATTATCTACCAGTAATTTAATTGAGTTAATCAATAACACTCTTTATCTGTCTAACATGATTTCGCAGTGCACTCCAGGTAAATTACCATCAGCCAAAGGATTGGAACAAGCATGCAATCAAGAATTGGAGAAGAATGGAAGATTAATCACCGGAATCCAAAGTTTAACTTGGGATACCTTTTGGTTTTTCTTAGTAAAACCATATAGTCAAAGGGCCGCCCTCAAATGTTTAACCGATGTGATCAGTTGTATCATTCCCGATATCCATGATGCCACATACTCAGCTCGACTACATTCTCGTCTCACTCGTCCTCCAGAATTGGAACCGGTGCTTGCAATCTTCCAGCTCAAATCAAAAGGAGATCATTCGAAACAATGAATCATGCTGCCGACTGCAAACAAGCCTATGTTGAGAAGATACTCATTATTTAGTTGTACTAATTAATAGTATTTTATTTTTGTAATTAGTTAGCCTAATTAGTATTTATAGGCCCTTTCATGCATTTAGAAAGGGTCCTCAGTTTTTGTATAAACTCAAATCTGGAAGTCGCACTATTGTGCTTCTAGTATATTTTTTTTATAAAGGCTGGGCTAGTATTCCAAATTTTAATGAATAAAGCTTTGATGGGATGTGCACTATTGCCTTGAGGTGAAAGTGTTTCTAAGTTGGAAGAAGGAATTTGAATGCGATTGATATCACGAGTGATCCAAATAACATATGGTACTATTATCTATGATCTTGTTTCATTCTTGCATGTGAATCGTCATTTGTTTAATTGGATATATGTATGTGTTTTTAATAGCAATCCTTATATTTTTCACTATTGAATGTTTAAGGAGTGTTATTCTTTCAGTCATATCTGTATCAGTGATATATAAAGGATAGTGTAATAATGTTTTAATGATTACTTTGTTCAACTACTTGAACAAAGTAATTATCATATGAATAAATGTCTTTGTTTACCAATAGAGTCATCTATATGCGTGTTTGTGGATAAAGATTATCAAACATCACACTAAAAGCAGAAATTTCCAGGGATAGGATAGTTGTTCATATTTTTACTTTTTAGATTAAATCATTCATCCATTATCATTATATTAGATAACCACCCATTTATCCATCCCCATTTATCCATCATTGGGAAACTGGCGCCATTATTTCCAGTCGGAGCCACCACACCAAACGGAAAAGGAGCTGCCTTTAAGGTCCGGATCAGCTGGTTTTCCCCGATGTTGTTGTAGAAATTTTCGAGGCATCAACATTTTTGGCACTAGAAGGAGGGCATGAACTATGAATGGTGAGCAAACCAAAACCTATAGCCCATTGTGAGAGTAAATCTCCCTCCACCTCACCTTGGACCTCCCGTTTACATTCTGAAACACCAGTATTCAAACGAGAAGAAGAGGAATCAACTACCACTGCTCAATCCAACCATACTTCAAATCGATTAAGTCCTGAGTCCCCTGAAGTGCAGACTCTCATTCAAAAACTTCAAGGATTTTCAATAACACCACAAAAATCTGAAGTGTCTCAAGGTAGTGAGACTTCGCAATTCAATCTACCTCACCCTCTCACCAGACTTCAAAGCGGAAAGCTCGGTATTGAACCTACTGAGTTTCCTTTACCTAAAAGGAAAAGGGCTAAAAAGAACACTGAAGGATCAGACAGTGAGAATTTCTCATCATCATCCTCCATTTCATCTTCCCCAGTGCGAAGTCAACCATCCACTCCTCCATTACACATTGTTGTTCAGTAGGGATCAACAACTTCAACATCCCAACCTATTCAATCCTCAATATCAACTCCTCCCCAAACATCTAGAATTTCATCAGCAATATCATTTGTTATTAGTTCTACGATGGCTCAGAATCCATGGAATAGACTTGGTGTGGTCACTATGCCTGCACCATTACACCCATTGCCAGATTCTCCTAAAAAATGGTTGCCGAAATTTAATCCAGATGTCGGAACACAAGCCAAAGAACATATTAAAAATTTCATGTTATTAGTTAATTTAGAAGGAGTGACAGAGGAAGATGTTGTCATTAGGCTTTTCCCTTATACTTTACAAGGATCAGCTAGGTCTTGGTATTTTTCCCTGCCCTCTGGATCCATTACTAGCTGGAACATTTTACAAGAACAATTTCTTACTAAGTACGGTGATGATAGATCTTTAGCAACATTAATTAACGATCTCTCGAATCTTAGGATAGAATCTAAAGAACCTATCAAGGAATTCAACTAGCGATTCAATAAACTCTTGAATAAGATTCCAACCACCTCCAAACGAAGTGAGCAAATCAAAAGCGAATGGCATATAACAACCCTACCTTCAAATATAACCATTTTTGTAGATAGAGCTGCAAAACCAACTTTAGCTGAAAACATGAAAGAGGCGCTTGCTGTAGAGAAACATTATTGCTTTAGAAAAGAACGCTGCTCTTGAAGATAGAAAATCCAAAAAATTTTCTTTTAAAGATGATTCAAAGAAGAAAACCCCTAAAGATCCATATGATATGGAGGGTCTACAAAAGGTCCTCAAGACTATGTCAAATGAAATGGTTGAAATAAAAAAGCAAGTAGTTGAAACTTCAACAAAGAGGCCATTTAGAAATTTTAAGAAACCTGAATCAAAACCACCAAATGCTATATCTAATCCAGACTCAGATCCTAAAGAGGAAGAAGAAGATGAAACAGTCTTGCCATCCGAGGAACCCGAAGAAGAGGATATTGTCGAATGCCATGAGATGTGGGACTTCATTTTACCTAACTCCGATACAGAAAATGAACAAGAAGCTTTCCCTGTGACTACCAGGAGTAAAGGTATTCCTGAACCCATCCAGGCAACTTCAAAGAAAAGGAGTGCAAGTACTGCTACCATTAAAGAAAAGGTTCCCACAAAGAAATCTGTGGCAATACCATCCCAAAATCAGCCATCATCTTCAAACATACCTTCAACATCTAAGACGTTGGTAGTGTCAAATTCAATGAATTACAATATTATCGATGATATGAATAAGACAAAGGCAAACATTACTATGTTTGAACTTAGAAAACTCAAACACCAACAGAAATTAATTCTTAAGGAACCAAATGTCGTCCCTTATTCACCTCTTCCTAATGTTGTATTGTCTAAAGCTGCAAATGATTCAGGTCAACCACCTCCTAGTAGAGTGGAAGCTACTGATGTAGTTTTAATCAGAGACAGATAAAATTCTCATACTCCCCCTTTTCTCTTGACCTATGAGATCTATAATAGAAATCTACACAACTGTTTCATTGACTCAGGGGCATCCTCTAACATAATGCCAGCTTCAGTTTGTTCCAAACTGAACATTGAAGCCCAAAAGTCTGCAATTCATATTGTACAGTTGGATAGAACTAAGGTACAGGTTTTAGGGGAAATCAACTCCGTAACTATCAAGTTATTAGCTGATCCACAAGTGGTTCAGAGAATTGGTATTTTAATCGTTGATATACCTAAATTTTATGGTTTAATTTTGAGTAGAGAGTGGTCTGAGAAACTCCATGGTTATATTTCCACCAATTGGTCCCATATGTGGCTACCTTATAAAGGAAAGCCAAATCAGATCAAAATTGACCGAGAGAAACATATGACCCATACTGTCACTGAATTTGAATAGGAAAATCAACCAATAGCATTCAATAACAATATTTTGGGGAATTACTCATCCAAATCATTCTTTGGCAATTTCACTGCCCAACCATCTCCTTTCTCAGTTAATAATTTCACATCTCAAATTGAAAATTTTTCATAAACTAATAGATCAAGATGTGTTAATATTGCTGAGGAAACTGTAAATAAAATTGTTGATAATTCTTTATTTTGTTCACTATACTTTGATGGGTCTAAATCTAGTGAAGGTGCAGGAGTAGGGTGTATTTTAGTCAGTCCTGAGGGAGAAAAAACCATGTTATCATGTAGATTGGAATTTGAATGCACAAATAATACGACTGAATATGAGGCCTTAGTTCATGGACTCTACAAAGCTATTGGTCTTAAAGTTCAATATTTGAAAGTGTTTGGTGATTTAGAAATTGTTATAAAACAAGTTAGAAATACAATTCATTGTCTTTCTAGTCATCTCAAACACTATCAGTCCTTGGTGTAGGAACTCATATCTCAATTTTTAGCATTCAATATTTATCCTGTCCCTAGGTCCCAGAATGCAGCAGCAGACCTGCTAGCTAATGTTGCTTCCAAACTCCTTCCTTCCGAAGATTACAGCCCAGACAGATTTTCAGTAGAGTTAATTTTTAGACCATCAATTCCCGAGAATGTCACCAATTGGTGAGTGTTCAATCATGACGAAGACATTTTAAATTTCTTGACTTTCGACAAGTCCTACGATGATCAAATCATTGATGAAAGTGATCATGACCTTCAAATGAAG
>APFE030725267.1:17710-38814 GCA_000404065.3 Pinus taeda
AAGCTAGAAGATCTTTATGATATTAAAGACAGGTTTAAACAGGTGACCAATTCAAAGCTCCAGAGTTCCACTTTAAGATTTGAATTGATAAACCTAGGTACTAAGGAAAACCCTCAAAACATCAATTTGGGATTAGGACTTTCTTTAGAAGAAAGAACAACATTCAGTAGGTTATTACGAAAAAATAAATATGTCTTCACTTGGAAATATGATGATTTGAAAACATACGATGCATCAATCATTCAACATACCATTCCAATGCTTTCTGAACAAAAACCAGTGCAACATAATTTAAGGCAAATTCATCCTAACCTAGAGAGTCAAATAAAAACTGAGCTAAACAAACTCTTGAAGGCTAAGATCATTTTTCCTGTCAGACATTCAAACTGGGTGTCCAATATGGTGCCAGTTAGAAAGAAAAAATGGCAACATCAGGATTTGCATAGATTTCAGAAATCTTAATAAATCAAGCCAAAAGGATAACTTCCCTTTACCTACCATGGAGCAAACACTCCATTCAGTAGCTGGTTCTGAGTTAATGTCCTTTTTAGATGGTTTTTCAGGATATAACCAGATTTTGGTCCATCGTGATGACAGGCTTAAAAATACCTTCAGAACTATGTGGGGAACTTATGCTTACCAAAAAATGCCTTTTGGACTTATCAATGCAAGATCTACTTTCCAAAGAGCAATGGATATAGCATTCAAAGGATTGATCAATAAATCAGTAGTTGTCTATTTAGATGATATTACTATATTTTCCAAGGAAAGTACTAATCATTCACATGATTTAAAACAAATCTTTGAACGTTGCACAAGGTATGATATCTCGCTTAATCCAAAAAAGTCTTTTTTTTTCTCTTAATCAAGGAAAGCTTTTAGGCTTCATTGTTTCAAAGGATGGTATTTATATTGATCCAGATAGAATTAAAGAGATTTCTGATATTCCATTCCCTCATAATAAAAAATCCATGTAGTCATTTTTGGGTCAAATTAACTTTGTTAAACGATTTGTTCCAAATTTTTCCCAAATTATTTTACTATTGCAAACAATGATTAAGAAAAATTTGGTGTTTAAATGGGGAACCACAGAAAAAGAGGCATTTGATTCTATCAAACAATCAATAATTAACGCCCCTGCTTTAAGAATTCCCAATTTTTCAAGTCATTTCATACTGTATACCCTCACATCCACCTCGTCTTATGCAGCAGTGCTAACTCAAATTAATGATCAAAACTTGGAAGCACCAATTTCATTTTACAGTTCAAATCTTCAAGGTGCTGAACTTAATTATTCAGAAGTTGAAAAGAAACCCTTTGCTGTATACAAAGCCGTTAAACATTATAGACCCTTTCTCTTAAAAGCTCACACAAAAGTTATAGTTCATTTTTCAGCAGTAAGACAATTACTAATTCAAAGGGAATTAGGAGAAAAAAGGGAAAATCGGGTCACAACATTACAAGAATATGAATTGGAAATCAAGCCGGCAAAGATTGTCAAAGGCCAAGGTTTTTGCAGGTTGTTAGCAGGAGCATCCAATACTCAAGAACCAGAAGGTACAGAAGATACTGAAGAAATCAATCAGATAAGTATCATAGATCCTGAATCACAATATGCAGATCTGATTTTCTATTTAAAAAATGGATACGCACCTTCTAATATTTCCTATAAAAACAAACGCACTATTAGATTGAAAGCAAAAAACATCATAATGGTAGATGATGTATTGTTTAGACAAAATTATGATTCAAGTATATTAATATGCTTAGAAAAACCTGAAGCACAAAAGGTTTTGCAGGAGCTACATGACGGACCAGCAGGAGGACATTTTGGAGCTAATACAACAGCTCACAAAATAATTCATGCTAGATATTATTGGCCCACTCTATTCAGAGATACTCATGAATACATTAGGAAATGCCGAAGTTGTAAAATCTCTAGTGGAAGACAAAGAAAGTCAGCTTTCCCTTTGCAAGCAGTGAACATTGAACAACCTTTTGAGCAATGGGGATTGGATATCATTGGGGAAATCACTCCACATTCATCCAAACGCTCTTGTTTTTGATAATGCATCTTATTTTTCTGGAAATTATATGTTTGAGTTCGTTATCAAAAGAGGGTTTAAATTGAAGTATTCTGCAAATTACTACCCCCAGGGTAATGGTTTAGCAGAATCCACCAATAAAAATCTTATTAAAATCATCAAGCGAACTATTGAGCAGAATAATAAAAACTGGCATAAATCTTTGATATTTCCACTATGGGCTGATAGAATAACATAGAAATCCTCCATAGGCACTTCTCCATTTAATCTAGTATATGGGAAGGAAGCTTTAATACCAACCAATTTACTACTTCCATCTCTAGCTTTAGTGTAGTTTATTAAAGAAAGTCCCTCATCTTCTATTCAACTAAGACATGATCAAATTTTAAAACTAGAAGAAGAAAGGGAAAAAGCTAGAATTATATATGCAAAACATCAGCAAATTATCAAGTCATCTTTTCATTCAACTTCATCCAGTTCAAAAAAATTACAAGTTGGTGATCTAG
The DNA here is from genome assembly GCA_000404065.3 of Pinus taeda. Classification (NCBI taxonomy): domain Eukaryota; kingdom Viridiplantae; phylum Streptophyta; class Pinopsida; order Pinales; family Pinaceae; genus Pinus; species Pinus taeda. The sequence continues at coordinate 20,262 of APFE030725267.1, forward strand.
TTCTGAAATGGGACAGAGCCCGTGAGGATAAAGGAAAACACACTAAGTTCCAGAAAATGTGGCTCAGACCATTTCAAATCAATGAGAAGATAGGCCCTTCCACTTACATATTTCAAGATCTATCAGGTAAGAGAGATTCCCTTCCTGTTAATGGCCTTATCTTGAAAAAATTCTTCAATTGAGGAGGTAACCCCTTCTCTCTTTGTAAATATTCAATTTTCAGCAAAAATTTTGTTCATAGTTTTTAGGATTATTAGAAAATAAAGTTGTAAGATGCCTTCCATTGGCCTTTGCTATACTGAAAAAGTTTCTCAAAATAAATAGTTATGATATTTACTTTTAAAAATGGAGGCCTTAAACAAAAGGAAAATTTCTAAGAAATTAGGTATATTTAGATTCTGAAACCCCATTTTATTTTTGTGAAATCTTCTCAAGATTCAAAAGTACTGTAAATCATTTTAATGTTTTCAAATGGCCTAAAAACAATTATCAATACAAAAACAAAAACTAATTCAATCTTAGCATCTTCAACTCTTACCCTATCATCCATGCTCTCTTAAGGAGAAAATTGTTCATCCCATTCATCAAAGTTTATGATTACTCAGAGTGTAATTCTAAAATATATTTGATATAAAAGATAAGAGGTCTTATTACAAGCCTGCTTACCATGATCATTAGGGAATAGTTCAACTGAAATTACCAATACTGCATACCAAAACAGGGTAATGGCTTATAATTATAAGACAAGGGGTCTCATCACAAGCCAACTTGTTTAGTTAAATTACAACCAGTGAATGCCATTGTCAAACATCTGGCCACCAAACCAAGACAATGGCTTTTTATCTTGCAAAATAAGAAAAAAGAAAAGTGATACAAAATATGAAGGCATATTTTTGGATTCATTCTTTTAATTATACTCTGAAATGGATGGGATAATGAACGATCAAATGGTTAAAAGGTATCCCTGTCGAGACTATAGACATTTGCTGGAAGCAGAGGCTCTACCTATGACAAAGGAGTCATTATAAAGCTAAGTTGGAAAAGTTTTTTGTTTTATCATTATCAAACAATTAAGGATAATTTAAAACTTAGAATGTATTTAATTTTAACAAGAGAAGAAAATAGCATTAATAGTTATTATTATATTCAAAATTTATATATACCTAGTTATATTAGAATTCTCCTCTTAGATAAGATTTACATATAAAGAAAGTTTAAGTATTTCAACATTTCTTAGAGATAACTATTTCTCCCAGTGAATCGCCAATTGTTGTGCTGTACATCAACCCCCCATTTCATAAAATTTTTCTTTCTAACTATAATATGAAATGGGTCCCTTTTAAACAAAGATGTGTGAATAAATTGGTATTGTCTCATCATTAGAAAATTCTTCATCAAAAGGTCCAAAGGAAATGTTATATTATAAACCCTTTGAACTATAATGAAATCGGTCTTATGAATAAATATAAAGTTCTTTATTATTGCGATAAAGCAATCGCAAGATCGCATATCGCAGCAATAAATAAAACATAATGCATGCACCCATTGACTTACTCTGATCCGAAAAGCGAACAACTATCACATATCGGGAAAGGCAAATAGTGAGTATAATGAAAGACCCTCCCCTATTTCTCCGATGCGATATCGCTATCAGCAATCCAAGGGTGTAGCGCAACGCATGTTTATGACACCTTTAAACCTCCAAATGCAATAAGGTGTATCGCCATCGGCGATCGATGATTTTGCAATAACATAAGTAAGAGGACCCGAGCCCATCCCCAATTGCGATACATTAAGGCGTGAGTTTCAAAACATATTTAAAAAAGTCTTGCATGCATTATTTTGGATTATTGTTAAAGCCTTCCCATTCACGTTACCAATCACCGATTGTAATTTACTTATGATTATCCGCCAAAAATCCAAGCCACACTTAAATCAACCATTCGGTATATAAACGATATGATGGGTATTTAAAACTCCTTTACCATGATTGACAGGTTAAGTGGCCAATTAATGATGCAGTTATGTCGAGATCCTCCCTGAGATTATGTCTGTGGTAGCATCACTATAATCTTTCATTATTCGCTAATTGATATAATTCTTTCATATTGGCTCATTCTACCTATTCTCTGTATCACGTTGGTTTCATTCCTTGCGCAGAACTACGCCAAAAGAACAAATTCAAACCAAATGGGAAAGAAATCCAAGAGATCTGTGGCAGCAGTGGCTCCCGCAGTAATAGTGCAGCCCACCAGTGATCCAGGACCAAGAAAAAAGGGTTTGATTTCAGACACTACGTGTCTTGGCCTTGGCAACACAAGTTGGCAAAGCATCTACAATTTAATTGAAGTAGAGGAGCCTGAGTAAGCACCAGTACAAGCTACCGCAGATTCAACTAGAAAATCAGAAGCTTCCCTTAAAGATTTAACTGATTCATATTTGCACATAATAGCAGCACATGAGAAAATTCTTCCATACATTGATGTAGTGCAATGGGCAGTAGAAGAGATCCTGGTTTTAAATAGAACATTTTGCACCGTTGATGGAAGGAATTTTGGCTCATTTCAGCTTGATGACTTAAGGAAAATGTATCACTTGCTCGAACCTCAAAAGAAATACAATAAAGCCTTTCTTGAAAAGTTCACAAACAAGAATAATACTAAATTGGCCCCAATTCGGGAGTGGAGACAGAACCTCGCAAGGTAGAAACATGAATCCTCAGGTAAGTACTCTGTAGATTCATTATGTTCTCCTTACTGTTATGCTAGGGCAATGATGTGTAGAATTTGGGGATTGCATGATTCTGCAAAGTTCACTACTGAAATGGTTCCTTTAATGGAAGCGGTAGTTAATAGTGAAGTAATGGATTGGGCAAACATATTGTCAGATAAATTAGCCACTGCAATTCTTGAATTTAGAGAAAAAAACTCGTGTAACCGACAGGACTATTCCTCCTTTTTATTATAGTGCTTATATTATGCATACTCTTTGCTTCAATTCTGAATTTTCTATACTTGGGTGGAGATGGACTTCACAAGACCCCATACCAATCCACATTTATCATCGAAAGTTATGGAAGGCGCACTATATGGACCACTTGTACCAAATCTGTAACGGTTTCATGTTACCTATTTATTATGCCATTTTTGATAAGCCTACCCCAAAGATTTCCACAGAAGTAGAGGTTGACCTAACCGCTGTAGGAAATTGGTTCAGGGAAGACAAGTTGACATACATAAGGGTTTTTGTTAGCCTTGCAAGACCTCATGTCCTTCCTCTGTATGTACCTAACAAGTTGTTAGCCTGAGAAATGGCCTACCAAATTACAATAGCAGGAACATCCAAGACTCTTAGGAATTCTAAAAAGTAGGCTTAGCCTACTTTTCCTTTGAGATGCGATGTTTATACTCTACACGATTACAAGCATGTGGAGAAGAAGGTAGAAAAAATAAACATGCTCAATCTTGCAACCATTCTTAACAGGCAATTCGATCCAAGGAAAGTTGCCTATAATGTGCTTGAACAAGCAAAACTTACAAGGTTTGATAATGAAAAAGATGAATTTGATGACCTGTTTTCTTCAGCAGAATCTTTATTCCAGGTACAAATGCTGGCTAGAATGAGATATAATGATGAAAGGCTACTAGAATTTAATAGGCTCAGAGAACAGAGGTTGCAAACTCTACATCTGGACTTATTATCTACTATCCCAACAATCGAGTCAAGCAAGCCTGAACAACAAATTATTGATAAACCTCCTGCTATAGAGAAGATTCTCGTAAGAGGAAAAGAACCAGAGCAGGAGAAAGAGCAGAAAAAAGAACAAGACAAGGGTAGTGAAAACATCAATATGGATACTCAGATTGATCCCAAGATCCTCCAAGAATGGCAACAATTTGACTCTATTATAAGCAATCTGGAAGGTTCACAAGGTACCAGCACACCCAAAGTAATAGTCGGACAAGATACAGCATCAACAATGGTTCCAATTGAAGGAAGCAGTGGCCTACCCACCAGCACATATGTAGAAATAATTCCAAAAAGATCCATCCAATCAAATTATTTTGCAAATAAAAGACATACCTCCATTAGATGTCTTTTATAGTCCCAAACACAGGGCTGTAGTGAAAAGACAGAGGAAAATGAGAAGACTTGATCAATCTTCCCTGTTTCCAGCACAAATAGAGACAACCAATGTAGTGTGGAAAGAAGAGTTTAACCCTTCCGATGACCTTACAAAACTTTCTCAGTATGCTGGAGCTTATTCGGCAGCCACTATGGATAAAGCCTCAGAAATAAACAATCTACTTAAGGAAAGAGACCAAACAATTGTTTCATTACAGTTACAAGTGTCCAAAAGATAGCAGAAAATTGAACAGTTAGAACAGCAACTATCAACATAGCAGCAGATAAACAATCAATTAAATAAGTAATTACTTGAGGAGAAACAGAGGATAAACTCAAGTGCAATACAAAAGTGAAAGGAATTATCCGAAGAATTGGCCAGGATAAAGAAAATGAATGAACAAATGATGAAAACGAAAGACGAGCAAATCGCTCAGCTATCACATCAAGTAGAAAAATTCAAGAGTCTTCCACAACCAGCAGATTTCAAGTCCGAATCTCTCCAGATCAACAAGGCATTGGTTACATAGCTAAGACTGCTATGTCATAACATTTCTCTGGTTTAGCCCCTTTGTGAGATTATTGCATCAATAGTTGACAAGTCAGTCGATGCTAGGAAGGATTTGGAACAGGTCGATGAGACTCTAACCAACTTCCTTGCTTGGCAAGACACCAGCGAAGGGAAAGTCACGAATCTGCCTAAAATTTTAGAGTCACACAAAGAGATCCTTTTCTTAGAATGGCAGTCACAGCTAATGAAAGAAAAGAGAGAAATCTCAAGATGCAGATTATCTACCAGTAATTTAATTGAGTTAATCAATAACACTCTTTATCTGTCTAACATGATTTCGCAGTGCACTCTAGGTAAATTGCCGTCAGCCAAAACATTGGAAAAAGCATGCAATCAAGAATTGGTGAAGAATGGAAGATTAATTATCGACATCCAAAGTTTAACTTGGGATACATTTGGTTTTTCTTAGTAAAACCATACAGTGAAAGGGCCGCCCTCAAATGTTTAATCGATGTGATCGGTTGTATCATTCCTGAAATCCATGATGCCACATACTCAGCTCAACTACATTCTTGTCTCACTCGTCCTCCAGAATTGGAACCGATGCTTGCAATCTACCAGCTCAAATCAAAAGGAGATACTCATGATTTAGTTGTACCAATTAATACAATTTTACTTTTGTAATTAGTTAGCCTAATTAGTATTTATAAGCCCTTTTATGCATTTATAAAGGGTCCTCAATTTTTTTATAAACTCAAATCTTGAAGTCGCACTATTGTGCTTCTGGTATATTTTTTTTTATAAAGACTGGGCCAGTATTCCGAATTTTAACGAAGAAAGATTTGATGGGATGTGCACTATTGCCTTGATGTGAAAGTGTTTTTAAGTTTGAAGAAGGAATTTGAATGCAATTGATATCAGGAGTGATCCAAATAACATATGGTACTATTATCTATGATCTTGTTTCATTCTTTCATGTGAATCTTCATTTGTTTAATCTTGCTATCATGGGATATATGTATGTGTTTTTAGCAGCAATCCTTATATTTTTCACTATTGAATGTTTAAGGAGTGTTATTCTTTCAGTCATATCTATATCAGTCATATATAAAGGATAGTGTAATAATGTTTTAATGATTACTTTGTTCAACTACTTGAACAAAGTAATTATCATATGAATAAATGTCTTTGTTTACCAATAGAGTCATCTATATGCCTGTTTGTGGATAAAGATTATCAAACATTACACTAAAAGCAGAAATTTCCCGGGATAGGATAGTTGTTCATATTTTTACTTTTTAGATTAAATCATTCATCCATTATCATTATAATAGAGAACCGCCCATTTATCCATCCCCTTTTATCCATCATTGGGAAACTGGTCCCATTATTTCTAGTTCGAGCCACCACACCAAACAGAAAAGGAGTTGCCTTTAAGGTCCAGACCAGGTGGTTTTCCCCGATGTTGTTGCAGCGAGTTTCAAGGCATCAACAGAAAGTTAGCCATCCCTTGGAGTCTCTGTAACTGTAGTAGATTTGGAGGTGGAGGAAAATAAAGGATTGCTTGATCCTTAGATGGATCGAGTCAAATTCACTCCTTAGACACTACGGAACCAAGAAAATGATTAGAACCAACACAAAATACACATTTGTGTAGATTGAGTTGTATTTTGTAGTGTCGACACTGTAAAAATATAGCTCTCAAATGCTGCGGGTGATCAGTCTGGTTTTGTGAATGAGTAGGTAAATCATCAAGGTAAGGTTGAACAATATGTTTGATGTCATGGAAGGAATAATTCATTACCCTCTGAAATGCTGCCCCTGCATTCTTCAAACCAAATGGGAGTTTCCGATAGGCTAATGTGCCCCATGGACAAATAAAAGTAGTTTTTGATTGGTCCTATGAGCGGATATTGATTTGATTGTAGCCAAAAAATCCATCTATAAATGAGAATATTTCGAATCTAGAACATTCATCAATAATCTGGTCAATAAAAGGAGTGGGATAGTTGTCTTTTGTACAAGCTTGATTTATGTCTCTATAATTGACGCACACTCGTATTGTCCCTTGTTTCTTCATGACAAGAACAATATTGGAAACCCAGTCATTAAGATGAATAGGGTAAATGAAAATAGCATGCAAAAAATTTTCAACTTCCACCTTAATGGCAGCAGCCTTCTTTGGATGAATAGGTCAGAGGTGCTGTCATACTGGTTTGACATCAGGATACATTTTGATTTCATGTTCAACTATACTAGTGTCTATACCTAGCATCTCCTCATATGACCATCCAAATATATCTCAAAATTCACGAAAGAGAGCACAGTAAATATCAAGTTATAATGGAGAACAATACTTTCCAACATGAATATTTTCTACGATGTTAAGTTTGGTTGAAATATTGATAGAAATGGTCTCTTCAATATTTGATAGGTTTCACTTGGAATCTACTGTAGTTATGAAAATAGAATTCGAAAGGAAATCGATAACTGAAGGGTGATTATGTTCATTTGAATAATATTCGATGTGATCTAGAAGATTGGAACGATGATGATAATCCTCCAATGGTTCTCCATCCATCATCATTGATTGGAGATTCCTTCATCAGTAGAATATATACGTGAAAAAGGATCAGAAGAAGTACCAAATTCTAATAAACGATCTACCCATACAATTGACGAAAATAGATACAGGTTTTTCACGTAAGCCAAAAAGATTGATTGCTATGCTAGCTTAATAGGGCTTAGCAACATGGTTTTAGAATTACTATCAACTTCAAAACTATTGGTTATCTTCCTTAAGTCAGATGAAGTGGAAGATATCATGTTGCAAGTCTCTAATTTTGCCACTTCCGCCAAATTTGATGGTGGTGGTAATGAAAAAGTACGCATTAGGGAAGAATCTTTAAAGAGACCTACACCAATTTTTTGGAGAGATAGCAAGGGTCCGTGTACCAACAGAATGCTTCGAGTAACCTATGAACCAGAGGTGAAAAAGGCGAGTTAGTTGATAACTGTGATTCCACCTTTATGAGGAAATGCAATCATACAAAATTATGTTGAAACCACAGCAACCATGGCATAAACCCACGATCTTCCTAGCAAAATGTTGCAGTCAAGGGGTCTGTCAACTACCTCAACTTCAACCATTACTGTTTTGCCTCCTAGTTCGATCGATAGATTACTCAATATTCCACAAGGCGTATATGTGTGACCATCAAAAGCTTTTAATGTTGTTGGTGAACGTGACAAAGGTGGTGAACCAAGTGTTTTCCAGCAACTCATAGACATTTTACTAGTAGATGCCCCCTCGTCAATAATAGTTCAATGAACAAGTTTATTGAGAGCGTTTACTTGAGTCAGAAATGCTAATTGTGCTGGTAACTGTGGTCCATAATCTGCATGGTTGAAAACCACAAGATTGGAATCAGTTGGATCGATTCCACCAATTGTTGACAACAAAGCTTGCTTTTGGGAGGGACGGTTTTTTAACACCTCTAGTGTATACATAGCAGAAGGTGATTGAGCCAAATCTTCTACTATATTATAATTCTATGCAGCTCAAGTTCAAGGGTTAAATGTCGATTTGTGTATAACTCCCTTATGCAGTTTTATCATTAACGTTGGTGCAATAGGTGGTGGAATAGGATCATTCTAAGTTGTAGTTGAAGGTTTAGTTCGATCAACCTTGTTATTCAATGGCGAAAGTTGATTTCCATAATATTTACTTTATGTTGACACAAAAACATCATCTTTCGGCTTAGAGGTGGATAGCATAAGCACTTGGGAAGTGGAAGCTTGGTCTGTAGCAACCATATTTGTCTTAGATTTTGGAAAAGGATCAGTCAATACCACAAATGTATTAGAAGTCTTCAAAATCTTTGAGACTTCAGAGCAATGCAGAGAATCTCGTGTAAAATGCTCATCGTTATAGGAAAAACATGGGTAACAAGGTTTCCTTTCCAAAGAAGAGGAATCAGATGATTTCTATTGAGGGGAGTTATGTTGTTTCTTCTTGTTTTTCCCCTTTTTCTTACCTCTTGGTTGCTTTTAATTCATGCCCTTGTCAGATGACACGACATTTATTTCGAAAGTAAGAGTGTTATCAGGTGGATTTGTAGTTTCATTCGTAATGGCAAGTGTTTGATCAGATGGTCTACCTACCATTTGTTTGCTCGAAGAACCAATCACACCATTGTCGGTATGAGAGTCCTTAATCGATGGTGGAGGAGGAACAATGAAAGCTAGTCAGGGTTAATTTGGAACCTTATCATAGAGTGTGCTAGATTATTTATAAATCAAATCCAAATATTGGGCACGAGCAATTACTTGCTCTTCTGTGACAACTCCACCTTTTGCCACATCCTCAGTGATTGATGGTAGCAAGGATTTTATAAACCACTCAGCCAAAAGTTGATTAGGAACATAAGTTTTAACCATGTTACGACAACGATGCCACTCATGAATATGATCAAAGATATGAGTAGCAGTAGTCTATTTAAAGTTGGTTAATAGCTCCGTTCTAGTCTCATATCATATGGGTAACTAGAAGTGGGTTAAAAATGTAGTAGCTAAGGTAGTGAAGTTATCAAAAGAAGCTCGTGGTAACTCGATGTACCATTTCGCAGCGGGACCAGTAAGCATTCTTTGGAAAAGCCAAAGTCTAACAGAATCATCATTAAAGGATTTTGATGAACACAATAAATGAAATGTCATGACATGGTTGGACGGGTCTTCTCTAGGATTTCCATTGAATTTTGGAATATCAGAAGGTAACTTATGAGGAATCACTGGCCACGAAGGTGCATAGAGAATTGGCTCATTGGTGAGCCAATTTAGATCTGGTAACTCAAGTGTCTCAATGAAAAGCAACTATTTATTAAGGTCAGGTTGAACATATCTATGGTAAGATGGAATTACTTGGGTAATGGGCCTTCGCATACCAGTATAAGGCATTTGTTGCTGGTAACCTTGATATGGGTAAGTTTTTTGAGCAAACCTGGTGTAATGTTGTTGTTGTTGTTGTGCACTAGGGTAAATTTGTTGTTATCCAAACCCCACATAGGCTTGTTGACCAGGGCATGGATAACCTTGTTGCTGACCAAACCTAGCTTGAGCTTATTGTCCAATTCGATGTTGAGGTTGGTATTGTTGGAATTGTTGTTTTTGATATTGGGGCTGCCAAGGTTGTTGAATCAACTGTTGTTTTTGTTAGTACAATGGTTGTTGATTAAGTGGTTGTTGTTTCCAAACAATGTAAGGTTGACTAGGTTGTGAATACACTAAACTAGTGTAAGTCTGTGTCATTCCAATAAATGGTAAACTAGCCTGAAGTTGTTGGGCTCCAGACACAAGTGGTTGTTGTAAAATTGATTGAGAAGGCTCGATCTGTATACCTAAAACTTCGGGATCTGAGGTTGAAGATCCAGCTTGCACAAGTTGTGATACAACAATCTGGGCTTGTGACTGCGACACAGCTATAACAATAGGTGTTGTAGGTATAGATGAGACATATTGCATAGGTTGTGATGGATATGCAAGCCTAGGTTGTACTGGCATGGTTGGCTGCCACTAACAGATAATCATTCTAGGCTGACATAAAGACGATGGCATACTGACATATGGTTGCCCCCAAAAATATGGAGGATATGGAGAATATGCATATTTTTCTCCATATGGGGGTAGTCCAGTGTTAAGAGGATAGAGAGGACGATATCCAGATGAATCAGCTTGATATGAACTTGATGGGTCCAACTATTTGGTACTTGTAAATGAGGAACCAGATAAAATTCCAGTAGAGGACATTGGTGAAGACCAAGGATTCAAAGAAATACTTGAGTGGGTTCTCAATAAATATTGATAACCTGATGGGATAGATGGAATACCATACAAATGTGGCTCAGGTGTCATAGTAAACATCAAAGAGGTTGTGACAGAAGATTCTGCCATAGTTGTAATAGATGGTATGGTTTGGGATGTTGACTCTACCATAGTCAAATGTCCAAATAAGTTTCCTAATGAATCAATAGGTGTCTGAAAGTAATAAAGATAAAAAGGAGCAGTGAAATGAGGAGTATAAGGATACTGATAAAGTCCAGTTCCAAAATGGAATGGAATTCTAGGTGATTCTACCTCAAGTTCCTGTTCTATTGAAATCAAACCAGGTGGAAGAGCTTCATCATCTACTCCATATTATATTTCTAGTTTTTGCTGAGGTAAAAAGGAGGTCTCGACAATTACGGATGTCTGAGGGTATACCAGTCGATCTTCTTTCGGTAAGGTAACAACTTCTTATTGTTCCACCTCAAGATCCAAATGTTCTAGTAAAAGAACAATTTCAGGTTGGGCTTCATGAACAACTTCTGGTTCAAAAGTAACTTCTTATTGAACAGTGATGGGTTTAGGATCCAATTCTAGTCGAACAGTTTCAGGTTTAGAAGTAACTTCTTGTTGAACAACTTGGGTTACCATTTCACTAGATTCAACTCTATTTTCTTCACGTAATTGTGGAGATTCCACTTCAATAATAGATGTACTAGTAAACATAGGAGTAACTGGGGTAACATTACTTACTGGTATAGGTGTTTCTAGTAATTCATATGAAGAACCAAATGCTTGTGAAGTACTGGATCCAGTCAAATGACACCGCTTTGACCAAATAAGTGTAGCTTCGGGTGGTAAAGGCAGTTTACTCATCGCCCTCTATGAACAATGGGGTAAGGGTTGATTTTCCACCATGATTGCTGATTGATTTTATTACAAAAAAATAAATAAACAAAAAAAGGTAAGCTAGGCAAAAGGTTTACCAAGCAACTGTGAACACCATAATACCTCCATACAAACCAAGAAGTACGAGCAGGAAATCTCCCCGAATGTTGTGTTCGGTGTATCACAGTGTACAAAGTGGTCAACTCAATTACCTAACTATGGATAGCAACCTAGTGTTTTCCTCCCATATATACTCAAAAGTACGTGGAAGCCCAATCCGTACTAGCATTGTCTAATGCAAAACTACAAAGTGAGAGCATTCCCATATACTTTACGTACTGTAAGACTGCCCTATATACCTGAAGGTACATGGACGAGCTATGATATATTCACATATGTGGAATGATATATCACACTCGGGATGTATTGTAGACAAGTTAGCAACAATGTCTATGTTTTACGACACTGAAACATGTCTCTAGCCTAGAACCTCTAAATGTCTTGCGTTAGATGACAATGCTCCATTAGGTAAATTGATGTTAATTTTAAGTTGATCTTGCTTAGAATTTTCCTTTCAAGGTTCACCACGTGATGTATTTTCAATTCCTAGAATGAAACTAATATGCTAAGCATTCTTTCCTTTCAATTTAAAAGTGAAAATCTTAGCTAGTAGGGATAGAGAAATCAAATTTCTTTCAATCAAAGAGTAAAGAGCACAATCTAATGCAATTTCCCTAAACTATTCCTATGAGCACACACAACTTTTTCAATGCACGATGCAAGTTTTTCTTTTCGATTCCTTAATGTTATGATTAAAAAAAAAGAAACTAATGCACATACAATCAATCAATCTTTAACAAGAACGAAGACTTTACGAAAGTTCTATTTCGAAGGAAAAGAAGACTTTTACGACACTTTCTTTCGAACAAAGATTAATCGACTATAATCTAACATTGACAATGAATCAATAATGAGAAAGAAATCATTTAAATAATTCCCTAGTAGGGCTAGGGAATTAGTATTTATCCTTAGATACCAAATTCTTCATAACAAATTCTACGGATAAATACTAATTCTCTAGATAGTAGCTATATCTAGAAAAATAGTTTAAAGCAGTTTGACCTTTCTTTATAAACAATAGATAAGAGAAAGAGAATGAGAGGACCTAGTTATACTTTTGCTTTCCTCATGTCTCCTTTGTATCGATCCTGTCACTCCTTCCCATACTTAACACGCTTCAGAAGTACCTGCAAACATCGACATAAGACAAAGAACTGATCAAAGAAAAAGATCTATTGATTACAAGTAAATGGAATCAGATACATTCATAGATATAAGCATCACATATCAAGATAAGAATATGTAAAAACATGCAAATACTTTATTGAATAGAAGGAAGGATTACAACCATGAAGCTTGATTCGAATTCACTCCTCCAACTTTGTTTCCATCCTCATCACATCATAAGCATGAAAATCTGGCAGCATAACAACACTAACAATAGTCTCAATTCTCAAACTAAAATTATCTCCTTACAATCATCAAATTCCAGCCCTTGATCACTTAGATGAGTGCTCAATTTATAGGAAGATGGAGGAGTTTTTATCATCAATGAAGGTATTGAATGGCCTTCCATACTTAGAATTAGTTCCATGGAGGAAGGGATGAGAGGATAGGGTGTATCTTAACTCATTCCTCATCCATTTTTGAGAACATAAGAGATGATAAGTGTCGAAATCATCTAGAAGGCTCCAAAAGATAAGAATATTCCCCAAACCCTATGTGAATTTCACTCAAACTTGCCCAGAATAGGGCAAAGAGGGCCTAAGTGCTCTGCAAAGCACTCTAGCATGGACTCAACTACTCTACAACGCACCCTTGCATGGGCCTAACTGCGCTGGTCCCTCTAGACGTCATTTCAGGATGTATTCAGGCCATAAAACTATCTGGGAAGGAGGCATTCAAAAGGTTGACTTGTTTAGGGAATGTAGTGACTAAAATTAGGGTTTGATGAGCCTTGAAACACTGATCTAGGTGATGGGAGTGATGTGCCCAAATGGATCTATAATAGGTGGTAAGGCTAGAAGGAACTCTACAAGATATCACGGTCTCTGTTGATTCATGGGAATATTCAATAGATTTTCTTGTTATAAACCCAACGAGTCGATTGGATGGGAACCCTCTGATACTGGGTCGACCTTGGCTGGCGACAAATGATGCATATATAGGTTTCCAGAGGGACAACGTGACTATTGCAAAGGGGGATGCTGTAAAAAATATTGTTCTATATCTCTCTGCCAGACCAAGTCTTCCCATTGTAAAAATATGCAAACAACCACCAACCTACCTAGAAGAAAGCATGTGTTCACCGCCCATAGTATCATAGGCACTAGAATTCAAATATCAGATTGAAGATGACGTTATCAACAATTTTATCAATCAACCTGCTGATGTAAGCAATGTAAAGTGTCAAATGTTGAAAGAAATCCTTGATAATGAAGCATCGAAAGATCCCTTGAAGGAAACTGATCACCAACACATCTAGACGACTACTATTCATAACAACAAGTCGGTGGAAATTGAACCAGGCAAAATTTTGAACATTAATGATAGCTTGGACAGTGATCAGCAGCAAAAGCTCGTTCAGATCCTCCAAAAATATAAAGGGGATTTTTCTTAGGATTATCCTGATGTGAAGGGTATAGACCCACAACTATGTACTCATCACATATATACCGAGAAGGATGCTCAACCTATCCGGCAACCTTAGTGGAGATTGAATCTGAACCTTAAGGATATTGTGAAAGAAGAATTACAGAATCTACTGGATGTAAATTTCATTTATCCTATTTTGGAGAGAAAATGGGTCTCTCCATTGGTGGTCATCCCCAAGAAACATGGGAAATGGTGTATATGTGTAGATTACAGGGAACTAAACAAGGAAACACAGAAAGATCATTTCCCTCTCCCATTTATCGATCAAGTCCTAGATACACTGGCAGGGAAGAAATTATTTTCCTTCCTAGACATCTTTAGTGACTACAATCAGATTTAGTTCGCCCCTGAAGACCAAGATAAAACAACCTTCACCTATCCTTGGGGTATGTTCACTTACAAAGTATTACCATTCGGCCTATGCAATCCCCCATCCACATTTCAAAGAGCTGTACTTAGCAATTTTACTGACTTGATAAAAAAAGGACTTGAGGTATATATGGATGACTTTACTCCATGCAGGGATGACTTTGATCAAGTATTGCAAACACTGGAAAAGGTTTTAGGATGATGCATTTCAACCATGTTATGTTTAAGAAATGTCAAGTGTGACATGATGATGACCAAAGGTGTAATATTGAGACATTATATTTTTGTAGCAGGGATACAGGTAGATCCAACAAAAATTCAAGTAGTTATTTTACTGCCTACTCCCTGTACTCAAATAGAGGTACACAAATTCCTAGGATACACAGGCTATTATCACATGTTTATTAAAAAAATTTCACAAATAGCTGCACCTTTATTTGCTTTAACTGGAAATGTTGATTTCAAATGGTCTGACAAATGTGACATAGGTTTTACAGGTTTAAAGAATCTAGTCTCAACGACACTAGTGTTATGTGGACCAAACTGGGAGCTTCGTTTTCACATATCCATGGATGCATCAGATGCAGCTATAGGTGATTTCCTTGGTCAGGAAGAGGATAGGAAGCCTTATGCTAAATATTATATTAGCGAAAATATCACTCATGCGGAACTTAATTATACAGTAACAGAAAAATAATTTTTCACTGTTATTTGTGCAATAAATAAATTTAACCCTTACATAACTGTCTACTTAGTTTTTATGTATACTTATCACTCAACCATTCAGTATTTAGCTAATAAACCTATCAAAAATGGTCGAGTGACTCGTTGGCTATTGCTTTTGCAGGAATTTGATATCACTATTAAGGATCGTTCAGCGAAGGAAAACCTAGTTGCTGATTTTCTGTCTCGAATCCCAAAGGTAAATGATCCACTACCAGTGGACAACCAATTCCCAAATGAACATTTGTTTTTCGTGATAGTAAAGATACCATGGTATGCAGATGTAGCAAATTATCTATGAGTAGGGAAGTTGCCCAGGAATTTGATAGCAAAGGAGAGGAAACAAATCGTTCATCGCAGTGCCTGATTCTCTTGGATTGGCATATGCATTTGTGAGGATGAAATTTATGACACCTTGAAGGCTTGCCATGATGAGCCCTATGGAGGTCACTTCGCAGATCGAAGGATAGGGCATAAAGTACTACAAATGGGTTATTATTGGCCCACTATTTTAAAGATGCTAATAAATATGCCCAGGCTTGTCATAGTTGCCAAAGGATGGGCCAACCTGGCCAATCTAATGAAATGCCACTGCAACCCCAACTAGTCATAGAACCCTTCAAACGAAGGGTGTTGGACTTTGTTGGCCCATTCCATCTGCCACCGAATCAGAAAGCCTACATATTGGTTTCCACAGATTATGTGACAAAATGGGTGGAAACAGTAGATTTACCAAGAGCCATAGAGGAAGTCGTGAATAACTTCCTCTTTGGGCTATTCGTGCGGTATGGTTTACCATGGGAAGTCATAACAGATGGGGGAGGGAAATTCGTGGGACACAAGATTACTACCACTCTCAGAAACCATCACATTATTCATAGGATCACCTCCCCGTATCACCTACAGGCCAATGGGTAGGTCGAAAGCACCAATATGGTCATTGAAGCGATTCTGACCAAAACAGTCTCAACACATCGATGAGACTGGGCTGCTAGATTGCCAGAGGCCTTGTGGGCCTATCGCACGACATGGAGGAATAGTGCTAGATACTTTCTGTACCAGCTTGTGTTCGATAAAGAAACTATTTTTCCAATCGAATTGGAAGAAAACTCTAAGAACAACTGAGGAAGTGGGGTTGGATTTAACAAAAGGCCAAAGTAAGCGACTGCAAAAAATAAACGAACTAGATGAAGCTCATCTACTAGCTTTGCAACAGACTTCAATTATTTAGCAACAAAGGGCAAAGTGGCATGAAAGACTCATAAAAAACAAGACATTTCAAAAAGGGGATTGGGCACTCCTTTACAACTCCAGATTCCAAGACTTCCAGGAAAGTTGCAAACCAGATGGCTTGGCCCTTATGAGATTCAAGAAGTACATAACAATGGCACTCTTACTTTGACTACCATTGACGGGTCTGGCCACCATTTTAAGGTGAATGGGCATCAAGTGCATCTCTACCACAAACCACTCACCAAGGCGCCTTTTTACCAACAGGTACGTGAGGACCCCTCCATGCAAATCTTCGCTGCAGAGAATGATGACCCTACAACTTTTCTTTCAAAAAATTGATATCTATATATATATATATATAATATATATATATATATATATATAGATTAAATTGTAAATAATGTATATATTATTTTCTATTAATTGTAATTTAGTTAGGTATCACCACATAAATATGATAATTTTTCCTAATTTTAGTGCTTGGTAAGTGTTATTCAATTGATTGAATGATTGTCGTTCAACCAATTGAGAAACACTTATGTTTATTTGTGTCGTTGTTCAATTGATTGAACAATTGTTGTTCAAATGATTGAACGATTGTTGTTCAATCAATTGAGCAACACTTTTGTGCTTGCTATTTTTCATTTTTTGTTGTTGATACAATTGAATGATTGTTGTTCAATCGATTAAACAACACTTTTGCATTTTTTTCTCTTTATACTTTCCATTCAAACAATTGAACAACAATTTTGCTTTCTTTTTTATTTTGTTGTCCAAATGATTGAACGATTTCCATTCAAGCAATTGAACAACAATTTTATGTTTATTTTAGGACAAATTTTGATTTCTTTTATTTGATTTATTGCCAATCCTTTCCATCTTCTTTTATTTTATGTTCTGAATAAACACTATTTGAGTGGATTTGTGCCTAACATTAAGAACAACAACAATATCAACATTATTATGATTTATGAAGCCTCTTTATGATTATGTTTATCCAAAAGCTAATATGGTGCATCTCTATAATGACTGGCTAGACATATTTTTTTGGAAACGTCATAAAATGATTCATTATTTCAAACCATGTTGACTTATTTACCACACTTTCAAATGGACAAATTCCATCGAAATGATGAGATGGGGGTAAGAGTATAACCTTTCTTTGGATTTTTTTTACTTCTTACACCATCCCTGAATCTTAAGGAGCAAATGAGCCTCCCTCCTTTTATAAAAACATCAAAAGATGAGAAAAATAAAATTAAATAAATATGCAAAAGCAATAAAGTATTGTCTTAAAGAGGATAGGGGGTCTCATCATGAGCTAGCCTACCATGATCATAAAGATGTAGCAAGTGACATTCCATTTTTGGCCACTAAACCAAGGTAATGACCTTCTTGATTATTACAAATTGTTAGAACGATAGAAATGAGCCTCCCTCCTTTTATAAAAACATCAAAAGATGAGAAAAATAAAATTAAATAAATATGCAAAAGAAATAAAGTATTGTCTTAAAGAGGATAGGGGGTCTCATCATGAGCTAGCCTACCATGATCATAAAGATGTAGCAAGTGACATTCCATTTTTGGCCACTAAACCAAGGTAATGACCTTCTTGATTATTACAAATTGTTAGAACGATAGGGGGTCTTATTACGGGCTAACCTGATCATTTTGTTATATCTTGGTGAATGGCATTATGATCATCTAATCACCATGCCAGCATAGTGGCCTCTTTATGGCAGAAAAAGAAGAATCAGTTACATATTAAAAGGAGGACTCTGTCTCATTTGCGGGGTTAAAAAGCAACCCTGTCAGGGCTATGAATGCCTACTGGCAGCAGTGGCCTTGCTTATGGTATTGGAGTATTATCTTACACTGCCCAATGCTCTCTATTCTATTGCCACCTATGGATTCATTTCTAAGTTGGTTTCCCATTTGAACAACACTCTTACAAGCCAATATGCATGGTAACTTATGTCATATATTCATTATATTATATATTTGTCCAACCAATCCATGAGAGTCATTACTGCTTACCGCTAATTATGTGCCCATTACTAATACTTCTTGCGGTAAACATCTTTTCACATAATAATTTAGATATCTATTGTTATCTTTTTCGGCCATTATTACCACAAATATGTGTCTTTCTTTAATTGTTTTGTCATA
>APFE030725267.1:39881-62585 GCA_000404065.3 Pinus taeda
AACAGCAAGGGCCTAGAACCCCATGTCCGAGAAGGACGCAGAAGAGGAAAAATTCCTCTGTGCCCTTGAACCCATCAAAGCACAGATGCTCTGTGCAGGTGAATTCCCAGTAGCATACCCCAATTCAAACAAATGATGCTGGTACATCACTCACACCACCTCCAAGTCTGAAAAATACCCATTTGCAAGACTATGAAGAAGAGGTGGCCAGGGTATTGGAAAACATGGGAATGTTTGGCGAGGTAAAAGAAAAATCTGAGAATTTTTAAGGACATAATTGTACCTCCAACTAGTATGCCTCTGCTGATAGCAATGGTTGTGATCAAACCCTGCCATTTACTGATTTCTTGGAGGAATAAAGGGAACTAGTCCCTTTTGTAGAAAAACCCCTTGAAGACGAGATGCATGAAGAGGGAGCTACTAGAGAAGAAAAACAGATAATAGACATTGGTCTAGTGGATCCCCCAGCTAAAGCAAATCCTACAGATGAGACCCTGGGAGATGAAAACCAACCAGGAAATACTATTTTTTCTAAGTCCCCTCAAGACGAGGCCTACCTAGAAGAAAACCTGGAGAATGATAACTGCTCAGGAGACACCATTGCTATAGAGTCTCTTGAGAGAAAAATTCATGATGAAAAGGAATTAGAAGGTGAAGCTTCATCAGGAGATACAGTTCTAGTTGAAACCCTCCCTGATGCTGACATAATGCCACTTGAGTAGGAACTTTCGAAAAATGTAGTTGCACCACCCCCAGTTGGAATTCCTGTAATAAAGAAGTCCTACAAGGATAAGCTCAGAAAAATGTTAAAGAAATATAGAAAATAGAAGTGAATAATTGGGCAACTAAGGTAGTGGTTAAAAGAAGCCATTATAGCCAGGAATTTGAAAGTAGAAAAAGAGACCACAGGCACACAGAAAGAACATTGTTCTGGAAAGGATGCTAAATCCCAAACTGAGGATCTTTTGGTCTATCCAAAGGAAACTCAGACATAGCCATACCTTGTTGAGGACACTGAAATGTAGACAGAAGACCCTTGTGTTTGTATGCAGTAGGCCTAAATAGATTACCCTACTGTGAACATTGTTGTTCAGGCTGATGCTGAAGGAAGCATCCCAATTGATTGTTGCATAACTCAAAAGGCAGCTGAGGCTGATGTCCAAATTGAGCCTATAGAGAAACAAGATAATGATGCCAAAATAAAGGATACACCTACTTATATTCCCCTAGTAACAAAGGCATTTATTAGCAGACTACAGAATGAACTACTAAAGGTTCATCAAGAATTAGCCCAACACAAGGAGGAGGTGGTGCCCATATGGATACATCAAGATTTAAAGAAAAAGTTTGAGGCACTCACAGTGAATGAGGATGAGACCTCTCCTCAGTACAAGTTTGAACATAAAAAGGTTGAGAAAGCACGAGACGCATTACAGAAGGCTAAAGAGCAGTTGAAAATTGTCTGGTCTCTTTATTCAGACACCCTGTCATGTAGAGCCGCTGCTGCAAATTATGCCTTATTCCTCCTAGAGAGATACATCCTGCTGAAAGTCAAAGCTGTTAAGGCTGGGAAGTCTATGGAAATCAAAACTACCCTGGACTTTGTCAAGTGCTTCAAAAAACTGGACGAGCAGGTACATCCCCTCCTCTGTGAACTTTATATGCACAATTTCTTTCTGGAAGATGACAGAGACAACAACCCTAGCCCCTTTATAGGGGATGTACAACTCCAGACATTTCTCTCTTTTGCTACTAATAAACTCAAGTGGGCCAAGGCTCACAATACTTTTAGGAAGTGTGAAGAAGGAATCGACCTATGGGTGAGAGGGGAACCAACCAAACTGCTCCATCTCTCGGTCAGACACAAGCAATTCATGAAGTGAGATAGTGTTGTGGGCCAATTGGGGCCATTTCACACAAATATTATACAATATTGAAAGGAGTACTTCCAAGAGATTAAGTAGGAAGCCTTGTCTATAGCCAAACAAAGGTGGGAAGTCTCCAACATTACTATTAGAAATCAAGAACCCTTTGGATACTGGAACTTTAAAGCTTCCTCCTCTCATTTCCACAAGTACATCAACATGGTCTTAACCATGGGGCCTAAATGAATAGGATGTCGGTGTAGCACTCCAATCATATGGTATCCTATAGAGGAGTATCGATGTTACTAGACCTTGAAGGATCAAGACATTACCCAGGCTTTTGAAGAAAAATGGCTTCAGAAATTATAAGGAGGAGGTATATCCTACCTATTCCCTAACTCAACTACACCTCAACTATTTAATTGCATGAGGACATGCAACAAGGTAAGTTGGGGAGTATGTTGGGTCAAGAAAAATGTATGTTTTATCCTTGGTAATCACTTTATTTCACACTCATCCTCATGTGTTATCTCTGTTTATGAATAAAAGTAGAGGAAATAATAGCTAAAGTCGAGTAAAAGTAATCAGTAGAAAATTAGACCAATTTAAGCAAGAAAAGATGATTTTTACTATCTTCATGTGTAGAAGTCACAAACTAAGTGATGGATGCCCAACCAACATAATGACAACATCTCACAATGGAAGGTGACAACATCAAAGGCAAGGCAGGACAATAGAATACCGGGCAAACCAATGGCTATTCTATGACAGAATCAGATCAAGTATAGCGAAATCCTCAGGATATCTTGATCTTGGGGATTCACTTTTATCTATTTATTTTATAAATGTAATATATAAAGCTGAAAGGCAAAACTACACAGAGTTCAGAATTACACTGTTTGTAACTATTCCTTTCAACATATAATACTATTATTTTGAATGTTGTAATTTCGTGACTTACATTAATGAAGAAAGGTTGTGTTTAATTCATATTTATATTCTGACTACCTCTTAGTGGAGACTTCTGGTGACTTTGGGCCCATTCATGGGAAGATCTACTACTTCACCTATGTTATTATCTTTTCTATTTCATTCTTGATTGCTTGTTAATGTTAATATAATATTAATTCTGATTATTGTAAATATTGACGATTCGTTTTGCATTTGTTGTTCATTTGAGGTTTAGATTGATCTATGTGTTATATGCAAGTAATACTTTCGATTGAATTAGTTATGATAGTTCTAGCTTAGATTGACGTCCCTTTCAAATAATGTTATTTCAGAGATAGAATTAATCGATTTATGCTTCTACAGTCATTTGCTATTAGATAATGTTTGGTATTCTTGTATCATTTGCTGTTCAATTCAGAATTGATGTTCGATTCTAAATTGATGTTCAATTTAGATTTGTTGTTCAATCCAGAATTGTTGTCCAATTCACAACTGTTGTTCAATTCGAAATTACTGTTCAATCTGGGATTGTTGTTCAATTCGGAATTGCTGTTCAATTCAGAATTGTTGATCAGTTCAGAGTTGTTGTGTAATTAGGATTTTTTGTTTATTTAGGATTTTGTTGTTCAATTATTACAGTTCTCTTTCATGAATAAGAAAGTTAGCTTCAATTTTAGTTAAAATTGCCCAGTATGATTCTTTACAAGTTGTATTTAGATTTGTTTGCTTCCAAGATAGGTTAAGTAGGATTGTAGAGTGCATTATGAATGTATTTCATAATTACTTCTTTCAGAATTGATTGGATTGAGTTTGAAGAAGATAGTCATTAGCAGTTGCAACGATTTGTATTAGTTAACCTTTGAATTAACTGCATATATAGTGTTGACACTCTTGAAATAAAAAGACTTGCATCGGGTTGAAAATTAATGTAGGAATTAAGATTGTTTGTAAAAAGACATCTTAGTGCACAAATAGGTAGAACTCAGATATATTTTCTCTATCCTCCAGGGTGCTTTGATCACAGAGGTCAAAGAATGGTTTGTAGTTTTGGAAAGGCATAGTTCCTCTTTGTGCTAGGGCTTTTATCTAAAACTGCAGCCATTGTTCTTTGAGGTATAATGCATATGACTTTGTTGGCATCCTGTATTGAAGTGCCTCCATGGATAAACTTGCCATAGTTTCCAATTGGCCTTCATTTTCCTATAGCTACTTCCTTATCCAGGTGTTCTCAACCTCTAACTGAGATTTCATTATTGTTTCCCTGTCTCTTATGCTACTTAGTTCTCTTCCCATTTCTTCCAATTTCTCTTCCATGTGGCCTACATCCTCTACCCCTTTTGATTTCACAATTTTCACCCACCTATGTGTCATTGCCCTCTTGTTTTCAAGTTCAAAGAATAGAGGAATGGAAAAATTTTTTGGTACCACCCTACCTTCTTCAATGAATCTGTAGTAGGAGCTAAGGTTTGGTTGCGGGATAGGTTCCTTCAGTTCCTGGGCCTCTTCCTCTATTTTTTCTTGAGTAATTCCTTCCTCTTTTCATTCCCTTGGTCGTTGCAGCCTTTCCTGATCTCTTTTCTACATTTCCTATATGCTTGATAGGGTTTCTTGTAGGATTGTTTCTACTTCCTGTAGGTCTAACCATGTCTCCTGTAGGAGACCTTTCTCTTTTGTTGAGGCTAATCTGGTGACATGCCTCCTAACATAGGTGATTGGAGTCTTGGGATAATATTGTTTTGATGTTCCTTCCCCTTCCTTCTTCCCTAGAGGGACTGCCTTCTCTTGTTTTTTTGGTGGGTCCTCTGTGAAAATTGGAGTTTTCGCAGGGGTTTGAAGTTTCCCATGTCTAATCTTGGTGCTCTTCCTTGTCCTGAAGTAAAGTGGATTTTTCCTTTGCCTCTTTCCCTTTGATTTGATAGGGATACTTAGGGCAGTTAGAGTAGTTGCTGCCTCCTTCTCTGTAGGCTTTGGAGACATCCTTGGTGATTATTCTTCTTCCCTTCTCTATGTTTCAGGATTGTGTTCATCCTTCTATACTTCATCCTCTTTTTCATCTTCTTCTCCATCCTCTTTGTCTTCTTCTTTTCCATTCTCTGATTCTTATTCTTTGTCATCATCCTCTATTTCTTTTTCTCCCTCACTAGTAGTAGGGCTTCTGTCATACTTAATGGCTCGAATTTCTCCTTCTTCCTGCATGTATTCAAATGTTGACCATGCAATAGGGATTCTTAAATTGTGTAGAGAATCTTCAAGGATGAGTTTGATCAACCCATGATGGGCTAGCTACTAATGTTTTCCTTCTTGTACCTTAATGCTCATGTATATCATGGACCGTAACAGAAAATAGGGTATACTAAGTCTGTTATGAGGAGGTGTCTCTTCTCCAAATATGAGCTCATGGAGGAGTCTAAAGTGGTATCCATACACTAAACTATATCTACCTTCACAGGAAATATACTTGATGATGTGGTAACTCACCTCATTCCAGGGATATGGAATTCTCTCCCTTCTAATCCCATTTTTGTCTTCAATTGGTTCTTCTCCCTCCAAGAAGAAAAAACTCTTTGCAAGAGTGATGTTAGTCTTTTCCTCTTTTCTCCATTTCAACCCTAGGGGGAGTGTAGTTATTCTACTAATAATCTCAGGGGTAATTCCCCTAACAAAACCTTCACTATATCAGTGGCACTCACTCTAGTGAGAGGTATGAGTGACATTGCAAACTATCTAGCCACATCATCATCATATCCCCTTAGTATGTCAAAGAACCCCATCCATTGATGCCTTGTAAAGATTTCTATCACAACAGGATGCTGGTGTATTCTAGATGTGTTGGTGGGCTCTCTTTTGTTGAAACCTCTTGTCATAATTTCTAGCAATTCTTGTTTGAGTGAGGTTTGGGTGCCTATAGTTTAGGAGTTATGGTAGGTGATGAGGTTCCAACCTTTATCCTTCACTAACCCTCACATAATTCTCTCTATGCATATAGAAAATACTCAGAAGAAAGGAGGATTTCTTCATTTTAGATGAAAAACACAGAAGTTATGGCACCCACCTCCTTTTTCTATGCTCTGGTGGTGATAACTCTTGAATCAATGCTCCTCGGTGTCCTCTTGCAACTCTGTGTGGTAATTCCCTCTGTATCCTATAGCCTTCCTATAGTTTCCTGTAGGTGCTCTTATTTGATGCAGATATTAACTATTTCATGTAGGTTTCCATCAAAGGGATGCCAAGAGAAACTTTTTTAATGACTCCTCAAAGTTTCCTCTGCCTTCAGCTTTTTGAAATATTAATACTTCACATGCGAGTCAGTGATTATTTCCATTTGTGGATAATTTCGTTGGGTGGTTTGTTAGCTGGCCGAGTAAAAATACCCACTTTCAGACCGTTGGTCCCACTACTGGTTCATCACATAACCTTGCCTTGTAATCATCTCCCACTTCATTCTCTGTAACTTAACCACTTTTTGATTCATTTCCCTTGTTTTGATGTGACATTGCCATGTGTGGAGTTGACTAATCCTTTTTCTTTTCGTTATTTGACCGAGGGTGGCCAAGTTAACTAGCCACATTTGCTTATAAAATCAACTTCTTGCCTCATTGCTACAGTTTAATCATATTCGTACCTATGAGGGAATATTGGTGAGATGACATACATGTTGGTCCTTTGCTTCGCTAATGCGTGCTGGAGAATGATGCTAATTCATTGTTCTTTGACCTTGCTACATATTATTCACTATGTTTTTTTCTCTTTTTATTTTTTTGATGAGTTTCTCCCTTGATGATGTATAGGTGCTATCTTTTATTGTTGTTGAGCTCTCGAGGAGCTTCCTCATCATTGTGATCCTTGTGCTAAAGGTGGATGGTGTTGTTGTGATCTTGTTATGGAATAAGCTACTACATGATGTCTTGTAGTTTCCTTTTTCTTAAAATTTTGCATCTCTTATCTACTTCTAAGGTTGAATGGGCATTGGAATGAGTGGAAGATGTGGTAATTATTGGAAGATCGGGTGTGCTATTGTGGCATGCATCTTTCTTTCTTCTTCCTTTTTTTTTTCTTCTGACTTGATCTCTTCGATGGATGTAGTGGTGACATAGTCATGGAGGGTGTTGGTTGATGTATAGTGAGGTCAATGGCTTCATTTATAACCCAAAATAGGCTTCTACCCCCATTTTTTGATTGGACTACCTTCCATAAACTTTTTAAAGGCCTCCTATAAACTCTACAGGAAACTCCTGTAGTATTACAGGGAATCCTGTAGAAAAATAGAGTTGCTTGGAATTGGCATCTGGAGTGGAGTATGGATGGAAGAACATGGGGAATATGAAGGAGATGAGATGAATGAGGGAAAACATGGCTTTTGTAGGGCATGTTGTCCTCTGTAGCCTATGCACACCATCCTCTTACAAACCTTCAAAAACAAAATTGTTATTTTTTTGTACATTTTTCTCTTTTTTCATTTTTTTTTGAAAAGACAACTAAGCTACCTCATAGAAGGTTTTCATCCTTGTTTCCTACCCTGGGCACCTCAAAAGAGGTTTTCACCTAGAGATATTTTTGTTTTTATTTTTTTTAATACTCTTGGGTTGCCTCAGAGGATGTTTTCAACCCAAAAGTTGGACTGAGACGCCTCATGGAGGTTTTCACCTAGGTCCCTTTATTTTTCTTATTTTTCTTTTTTATAAGAACTTGGTGAGGTGGAAGTTGAGACTTCTCCAATCACCATCAGTGCCTTTTTGATGCTACTAATGAATTCCTACTTTGATAAGGGATTCTTGTAGACCTTTAACCTGTACCCATTAACAAGAAAAGGGATACCTTCTACATCGATGGTTCTCATCTAAACAACACCATTGTCATGGAACTTTTCTATCACATATGGTCCCAACCATCTGGTCATTAACTTTCCTTTGAAATCTTTTTACCGGGAGTCATACAGCAAGGCCCAATTGCCTTCTTGAAACAATTTGCCCTTGATATTTCTGTTATGCCAGATTTTTCTTTGTACTTGAGTCACTTCTATGTGTAGGAGGGCCTGCATCCTAAATTCATATAACCCATTCAGCTAGAGAAATATTTCATGTTGTGCCCTTGTGATATCTAGATCCAATTGTGCTACCATCCTTAAGGTGTTGTATTCCAATTCAATTGACAATAGGTCTTTCTTCCCATAGTCAAGCTCATAAGGAGTGAAGCCAGTTGTCGTCTTCCAGGTGGTATTGTTGGCCTAGTTGGCCTCAACTAATCTGTCTTCCCAATCCTTTCTGTTGTTGCTAATCACCTTGGTCAGAATTCATTCCAATGGTTGGTTGGTTACTTCCGCTTTCCCATTAGCCTGTAGGTGGTAAGGGGTGGATTTTTTTGTGTTTCATCTTATGCTGCCATAATAGATTTTCAATCATGTGAGATGTAAATTGACTTCCTTGATCAATGACAAACTACCAATGGTATCCAAACTTATAAAATACATTTTCCCTCAAGAATTCAACCACCTTTTCTTCTATTGCTACCTTGATAGCTTTGGCTTCAACCCATTTTCTTAAGTAGTCAGTGCAAACAATGATGTACTTCTTTAGTCTAGATGGAGGTTCAATGGGCCCAATGAAATCCATGCCCCACTCGTAAAATGGCTCACAAGTCACTTGAGGTTGTAGGGGCATTCATCCCTAGGGGTGGTTTTTCCCATTCTTTGGCACCGATCACAGTGGATGGTATACCTTTTTACATCTTGGTGAAGATTGGGCCAATAATATCTAGCTTGTAATACCTTGAATGTTTTTCTTTTAGCTGCAAACTTACCTCCACAAGGCCCATCATGACAGACCATAAGGATGTCGAAGACTTCCTCCTCCTTGACACATCTTGTCAAAATTTGATCTTGACCTCACCTGAAGAGATTGCCCCCAATCTAAGTGAACGGGGTGTTTTTTCTTATGATTCTGCTCTTTTCCTTGGAGGACAAATTTGGAGGGCATTGTGCAGATACCAAGTAGTTTTCTATGTCAAAAAACCATGGAGAGAGAACTAAAATGGCGAATAAATGTTCATTTGGTAGCTAATCATCAACCATTCCTTCCTCCCCTATAGGCAAAGTCAATCTGGATAAAAAAAAATGCAACTACATTCTCCTAGCTGGGCTTATCAATAATAGTTAAATCAAATTGCTGAAATAAAAGTAATCATCTAAGAATCAGGCATTTACATTAGGTTTTTCATTAAGTATTTAATTGCAGCATGGTCAGTATGTACAATTTTTTGGTAACCAGTAATGTAATGTCTAAATGTATTCAATGAATGTACAACAACTAAGAGCTCTTTTTCAATTACTGTGTAGTTTAACTCGGCTTTCGATAGATTATTACTTATGAAGTAAACGCCATAAGGTAGCTTGTCATCTATCTCTCTTAGACCTACTCCTATAGCTTTATGAGAGTCATTGACATGAATATGAAAAGGAAGAGCCCAATTTGGGCCTCAGAGAATAGGTGCAGTAGTCAACTTGTCCTTTAGGGTGTCCAAGGCTTCTTGTTATAGACATTTTGGGCACTTCAACCCCAATCATAAATGTCCATAAACTGAGGGCTCATAAGTCCCTAAAAGTGTTGCTTCACTACCTAAAGGAACAAGGTCAGCTGATTACATCATCTCCCAGAAGTTCTCCACTAAACACTTCTCATAAATGGTCAAAACTAGACCATACTGAAAACCGAGTGCAAAGTGTACGATGTGTATCACCTTCCTAGTGTACAAGGCATGATGCATACTGAATGGCTCCTCTGTAGGGTGCGATGGTTGGGAATGGACAAATGGCAGGGACAAAATGTGAGGTGGAAGATCATGGAATCTTCGAGAAGCTTCCCCTCTAACACTTGCCTCTCTGTTTTCGACCAGGGATGAGTAAGAGATCACCATTCTCCAAGTGGAAGCAGGAACTATTAGAGGGAGGACACTAATCAATACCCCAAAAGATGACTCACCCCTCTACAATCATTTATATATGGATCCCTCATCACAGAGATCCAAGGGCGGGAATCTTGTATCTTGTAGAGAAGTGTTGTTGGTTTTCTGGTGTATATTCATAGTGTTGGGTGATCTAAGCTTTGCTTGAGGTGAAGAAGGGCTTTTTAGCTGGAGGATGATGCTGGGTCAGAATATATGTTTGTAATCCTCTTCCTACTTTTCATCTTAATAAAGCTATTCAAGTTTTCCTCCATATTCTTGTATGTTTATTTATATATGCATTTGTATGGTTAACAAACATCTGGTCCTGTGTTATTTATGAATATAGATCTTCGTTCTTCAATAGTAGTATGTTGCTGTGATTCCATAGGTGCTCTTTGAAGCTGGGCAGATGAAGAAGAAGCGGCGAAGCTCTATCAGGAAAGAGAGGAATCAAACAAGGAAATCAAGCGCAAGACTAAGGTTGGTCTCCTTGGTTCCACTCTTATCTATTTTCATAAATGAAAACGAAAGCATACTTTACTTGTTTGTTTCTAAGA
This sequence comes from Pinus taeda, assembly GCA_000404065.3. Lineage (NCBI taxonomy): Eukaryota > Viridiplantae > Streptophyta > Pinopsida > Pinales > Pinaceae > Pinus > Pinus taeda. Next base: position 50,194 of record APFE030725267.1, read on the forward strand.
TATCTACCAGTCTTAGTGGGAATAGCAGCATCCGAGTGGACACTATTCCCGATAACAAAATGGCGACTTCGCTGGGGAGCGACTAGATTGTTTGTTAGCCTATCTTTGTTTCTTTTATAAACTTACAGATGGAGCCTGAAGCCAAGCCAGCTAGACTTCAAACTACATTTGTTATACAAATGCAAAGTAGATCAATGTTGCCTTAGTTTATCTCTAGGTTTTGTTTATGAATTAAACAATCGATTTGCAAACAGTATAATTGCCCTAAGTGGTGGCTCTAGTAACCTCTTTAGATCTACCCCTGTGATTTACATATACTGAACATCACTTAATCAGCCTAAATCCCTGAACTGAATTGCAAATTATGAGTAAAAACTCATTTAAAGTCTCACACTCGTACCATCGCACCCTGCCTTCAAGGCAGTCTGTATGCATAACACTTCCCGAGTGCAGTAGGTGCACTGTATACTGAATTCATAGTGTGACAGGTGCGATGGTCAAGGAAGGTTAACTTTACCTTCAGACTTTGGTCTTTTCTTCACTATTTTCAGTCCTATTCAGGAATTTTGTTGTCTATGGTCAATGTATCTCTATCAAAACCCCCTTCTCTTACATTATTCTGCCTCCATAGTGCAAAGAACTATAAGTGTTTTTATGTATTCTGCGCCATTTTCAGTTCTCTTTTGCAAAAAAGTAGCATAGTCGAGTTGTCGTTTCTTGATCTGAAAGTGTCATAGCTGTCATTTTCAGTTTTAGAAGACAACCCCATTGTTCTTGATAGTCGATTATACAGTTAATATTGCATATGATTTTAATTAGTAGTTTTTAAAGTGTCGAAAAGCAATTTTCATTTCGAAATCGCAAAGTGTCTCTCTTACCTTCACTTCATTTTGAAAAGAAATTTGTTGAGTATTGTCGCTTTAAAAATGATTCAGATTTGCACATAGCTTTCTTATCATCATTCATACATTAAGAAGGCTGAAAAACAAATACATGCATGTGCATTTGCATTTTGACTGCTTGGTTTGATTTAGGATAGTGCATTTAGCATGTGCTTTGTGCTCTTTGCTGAAAAATTCTTAACTTTCTTTCCTTAATAGCTAGGATTTTCATTGCCAAAAGAAGATTAAATGTTTGTTTATCATCTTAGACTGCATTTTAGGAATTGCATACACATCACGTGGTGAACCTGAAAGGCAAATTGTTAAGCAAGATCAACTTAAAATAAATTTAATGAATCTAACAACGCTTTGGAACCTAACGCACAACATCTAGAGGTCTAGGCTAGAGACGTATTGCAACGTCGTAAAACCTAGTAACTGTTGTTTTCATTGTTGGTTGGGTGATTCCTCCACTCTGAGATGGCAAGTGCCAGTACGGACTTGTGCTCCCACGTACCGTCGAGTATATTTTGGGAGACCACAATAGGTTGCATCCTTTATTCTTAGGAAGATGTGTCTGTCGCCCTATCGATCGCAATTCACTGAACACATCATTCGGGAAGATTAACTTCCGTACCGTAAAATGTATTCTACAGTTTTACGATTGGTTTGGTAATCCCCTCTACCTAGATCTCCAGAGAAGTCCATTTTTCTCCTTTTCAGACTCCTTAAAGGAAAAGGTCCTCTGAGCACTTGTCACTTCAGGCTCAATAAAAATCGAAGGTGAATAGAGTCATCTTTTGTTTTTTCTTGACTCTTTAAAATTGAAAAAGTAGGTTGTGTCAAAGCATCTAAAATTCATTTAATTCGAAAAATGTTTTTCCCTTTTATTTTGAGTTGATCAAGTAATCCGAAATCGTGGAAGAAAGTCAATCAAAACCCCATCGTTTGCGGAGACTTACGAGTCAACCGCCATTGACTCCGGAAGCGAAACCATTCCGAATGAAGCGAAATCATTTGACCGGATCAAATTCCCCTAGGTTGGTTGGAGCAAGCACTTCAACATCCTCATAGACTCTAGTTACTACGAACATTTCTGGTATCCCTGCCTCTACAAAAGAAATTCTGCAACAACAAAAGGACATTACAACTGATCCTAGTGTGACGGTAAACACTTATATTCCTGAACCAGCTCCATCTACAGCTGATTCAGAAGGTGTTACTCCCCAACCATCTGTTGCTACAGAACTTATATCTTCTTCGGCACCTGAAATATTTTACGGACCTGATGGTCTACCTCTTCCTCCTGGATTGATTGCCATAGAAGAGATTGTGGAAGATCCTCCATCTAACACTCCAACGCAACTTGGAGCTGGGATCACCCTGTATCCTTCTTCATCAGAAGATATTCACCCTCTGATGGAAGTTACTGAAGAATCACTGAGGAATATTTTGGATAGGCTTAATATGTCTGAACAATCGTCGACATCAAGGACTGTGTTACCTGACACAACAACAACAGAAGCTCCTTTTGCTACTCCGACAATGTTCGCCGGCGTGCCATCTGTCCCAACCAGCTCTCAATCACTGGATGGAGTCCATCCAGGGGCTATTTCAATAGTATGGATTGTTCCCGTTTGTTCGTCCGGAATTATATCTGGAATCTCTTATGTTGAGTCTCAACACATTGATCCTTCACAAGGTCAATTTGGGCAAACTGGTCCCCAAAGGAAAATCATTCCTTTGAGTACTGGATTACCGTCGTATGGAGGACCTTATACCCTTTCATTGCCTTCCTCAGAAGGACAACCATACGTGAGTTCACAACAAAATTTGGGTTATGCTGGAATCACAACTAGCGGTTGGGTGCCAATCCTGCCTCAACAACCAAGAGTTGTATGCTCAATGCAACAAAGTTTACCTATGACAAATATATCCACTATGCTGGCTATTGTGGTATTATCGCAAGTACAATCATTACCAGTTGTATGCCAACCTCAGGTTTCACAGGTTGTAATGCCACAATCTCTTGTACCTATGACACAACCGCAATCACCAACTAGTGGAATGGCACAGGTTCAAACGGCGAACACCAACCCCCATCTTGGTCAAACAGTCAGTACTGGACAACATCCCATGGCTTCACAACCATGGCTGGTGCAATACCAACAACTTCAATTCTAGCAAGCTTACCAAGGATATGAGCAACAAGTCTTTGCAAGTAATGGGCAGCCATATCAACCATATCATAATAGTTATGCCCATCAACCTTACCAAAGTTACCAACATCAAATGCATTATGCTGGTATGCAAAAACCAACCACTCAAATGATTCCATCTTATCCTGGGTATGCTCAACCAAGCCTGAATCAGCAGTTGCCTTTTGTGGCAACTTTAGAGTTACCGGATCTAAGTTGACTAACGAACGATCCAATTACCTACACCCCTTGGTGGCCAGCGATTCTGCATAAAATTCCATCTGATATTCCTAAATTTAATGGAAATCCAGGTGAAGACCCATTGAATCATGTGATTACCTTTCATCTATGGTGTTCATCAAACACTCTCAATGATGATTTGATTAGGCTTCGCCTCTTTCAGCGAACACTAACTGGTCCGGTAGCAAAGTGGTATATCAAACTACCTAGAGCTTCGTTTGATAACTTCAGTACCCTAGCCACAACCTTTTTAACCCATTTTCAATTACTTATAAGGTACGAAACAAGAACTGAGCTACTTAGCAATTTCAAACAAACGACGGCCACTCACATATCTGATCATATTCATGAATGTCGACGTTGTCGTAGAATGGTAAAAATGTATGTTCCTGATCAGCTATTGGCTGAATGGTTTATTAAGTCTTTGTTACCTGTTATTACAGAAAATGTGGCAAAGGGAGGAATTGTCACTGAAGAGCAAGTTATTTCTCGTGCACAATATCTAGACTTGATCTATACTCAGTCTGGCACGCTCTACGATAAAATCCCTGATGCTCCTAGACCATAATTTTCCGTTCCTCCGCCTCCTAAATCAAACAAAGACTCTCATGTTGGCGATGGCGTGATAGGTACGACAAGCACTAAAACTGCAAAGACTACATCGAAAAAGGCTCGCACGGTTTTGAGTCAAAATGAAAATGAAGAAATTCTAGCCTCGAAAGTAAATGTCGTGTCGACAGACAAAGGCAAAGAATCCAAGAAACCAGGAGGCAAGAAGAAAAAACAAGGGACGAAGAAAAACTAGGAGGACTCATCTCCTAAAAAACCTTCTGCAAACCCTTCTGGGAATAGGAAACCAAAAACTCCATGTCATATATGTGATGAGGACCACTGGACCAATGAGTTTCCATATAAAGAAGAACTTAGAAAATCATTCAAAAGTTCAAAAACCTCAGTTGTATTGACTGATCCATTTCCAAACCCAGGAACAAATCTGGTTGCTAGCGAAAATGCTTCCCCATCCCAGGTGCTAACGTTTTCAGTTTCAAAGCAACTGAATGACACTCTCATATCGACAAGGAGTAAAGATTAGAGGAATCCACAGATGTTGAACAACAAGGATAATGATCAACCTAGTAGTTCAACAACAACTTCAACCAAAGTTGTGCCACCCATCATTCCTGAATTAACAGTAAAACTGCCAAAGGGAGTAGTACACAAATCGACGTTTAATCCTCGTGCCCAAGTAGCACAACACTATAATATAATGGAGGATTTAGCCCAATCGCCATCTGCAATGTTGACTCTCGAGGTACTGCAAAATTTCCCCTCCCAAAAGCAGGCTTTATTATCAACAATAGGTGGGATTGACCCAACAGATTCCAATCTTGTATCTTTTAATCACAAAGGATATGACCCTCAGTTACCAGCTCAACTAGCTTTCCTCATTCAAGTGAAATCCCTCAACAAGACTGTTCATAGAACTATTATTGATGAGGGGGCATCCACATGTATCATGTCGATGAGTTGCTGGAAAACTCTAGGGTCTCCATCCTTGTCGCGATCGTCCATGACGTTAAAAGCATTTGATGGACGAACATACACCCCTTATGGAATATTAAGTAACTTGCAAGTCGAAATGGGGGGAAAAACAGTAGAAATTGATGTTGAAGTCATCGACGGAAACCTCAATTACAACATCCTACTGGGAAGGCCCTGGATATACGCCATGGCAGCCATTGTGTCGACCTACTTTAGGAAAATTGCATTTTCTTCCCAAGGAGGAATTACAATCATCGACCAAAAAAATTTTCTCCCCAACAGTTCGCAAGTTACGAGAAGCATTCTGATGATCCATGGAAGCCCTAGCATGCTTCACAATATCGAAGTAGGCCTACTAAAAGACCCTACATTAATGGGAACTTTTATCCTACCACCTCCAACAAATTTGGCGGAAGTGGCTAATGTAGGAACCTACAATATGATATCTTCCATTCAAAAGATGTCAGAAAAAGATGTTAAAATGGATCATCTGCAAATCTTACCTCTAACCCCACTAGAAATATTATAGCAATCAATGTTTTCAGCATGGGAGCAAACCCGCATCAATGCTCATCAAGCTTTTGGATAGATAGGTCTAAGGAATATGGCACCCCTTTAGATCCTTGGTCGCAAATACACGTTACAGATGAAGGAATCATTCAGTCGATGATGATTGATGGGGCACCATGGGAATATTACCACCATCGTTCCCATCTTCTAAACTCGAAAGAAGATAATTCTGGTAACCTATACCATCCTTCAGTATTTGACTTTCTGGCAAATACTGTAAATACGGTGGATTCCGAGAGAAACCTATCCAATATAGAAGAGACTACTGCCATAAATATCTCAACCAAAATAGATGTTGTAGAGAATATTCACGTTGGAAAATCTTGTTCTTCTTCAAAACTGAAAATATATAGCGCTCTCTTTCGCGAGTTTAGAGATGTCTTTACTTGGTCATATGATGAAATGTCAGGTATTGACTCGAGCATAGTTGAACATGAAATTAAGATGTATCTAGATGTCAAACCAGTATGACAACAGCTACGGAAGGTGCACCCCAAGAGAGCCATTGCCATCAAGGTGGAAGTTGAAAAACTCCTCCATGCTGGTTTCATTTACCCCGTTCCTCTGACCGATTGGGTATCGAATATTGTTCCTGTGATGAAAAAACAAGGAACGATTAGAGTGTGCATCGATTACAGGGATGTAAATCAAGCTTGTCCGAAAGAAAACTACCCTAAACCCTTTATTGACCAGATAATTGATGAATGCGCCAGATGCGAAATATTTTCATTTATGGATGGATTTTCCGAGTATAATCAAATAAATATCTGCCCACAGGACCAGTCAAAGACTGCATTCATTTGTCTGTGGGGCACATTTGCATATTGCAATCTACCCTTTGGTTTGAAGAACGCAGGGGCAACTTTTCAGAGAGCAATAAACTATGCTTTCCATGACATCAAAAACATCATTCAACCATATCTCGATGATCTCCCAGCTCATTCGCGAAAGCGGACCGATCATTCGCGGCATTTGAGAGTGATATTTCTACGTTGCCAACACTACAAGGTATGACTCAATCCACACAAATGCATGTTTTGTGTCAGTTCTAGTCGTTTACTTGGTTTCGTGGTCTCAAAGGATGCGATTCGTCTCAACCCATGCAAGGTTCAGGCAATTATTGATTTGCCTCCACCTTCAAACTTGCTTCAGATTCAGAAACTCCAAGGGAAAGCAAACTTCCTTAGGAGGTTCATTCCAAATTACGTCGAACTAGCTAAAGGTTATACTCGTCTATTGAAAAAATAAGTACCCTTCATTTGGGATCAGGTTGTGTAGGCTTCCTTTGATGCTTTAAAGCAATCTCTAATACAAGCGTCATTAATGTATGCTCCTGATTATCAAAAAGACTTTAACCTGTATCTGGTTGCAGCAGATATGACCATAGCAATGGTTTTAGTTCAAGAAGACAATGGAATTGAACATCCTATATAATATTTAAGTCGAAACTTAAATGATACGGAAATGAAATACTCCTATGTTGAAAAGCTCACCCTTGCAGCTGTTCAAGCGATACATAGATTTCGACACTACGTCCTCTTCAGGAAAACTACCATTTTATCAAATTGCAACCCCATGACTTATATATTGTCGCGACCGTTGCTGGGGGGCAAATATTCAAAATGGATAGCAATTCTACAAGAGTTTTATTTGGAATTCAAAAAATCCAAATCAAAGAAAGCCCTGGTATTCGTGGAGTTACTATGCGATCTCCCATCGTCGTCCAATGATGCAACATCCGAAGAAGCAATCGTGGATAAAAAAAAATTTATGATATCTTCAAGTGATATGTGGTATGTAGATATAAGCATTTATCTCCAGACACAAACATATAGGTCTAATACCTCACGCTCCAAACAAAAACGTATTCGATACGAAGCAAAAGACTACGTGATCGTCGGTGATACTCTTTACCGTCGTGGTATCGATACAGTTCTGCGGAGGTGCCTCACCCATGAGGAGGCCGAAAAAGTCCTGAATGACTATCATTCAGGCGCATGTGGGAGGCATCAATCTGGTTATGCTACGGTGCAAAAAAATTTGTGAGCAGGATACTTTTGGCCAACAATGTTCAAAGATTGCATAACTGCAGTTAAAAGTTTCCATGCTTGCCAAATTTTCGATAGCAAAACTAGATAACCACTCGCACCGCTGCAACAGTAGTAGATGTTGGGCCATTCACCAAATGGGGCATATATTTCATGACATGTAACCCCACCTTGTTCGGGGGGCATGGGTACATCATAGTCGTGGTAGACTATTTTACCAAATGGGCTGAGGCGATGCCTACATTAAACAACAGCAGCGAAATGGTTGCCCTTTTCTTTTTTAATCACGTAGTCTCCAGATTCAATGTTCCACAGGCCATAGTCACAGATCATGGATCACATTTTTGCAATCACATGATGGTTGAGTTGGCTGCCAAATTAGGACTATCCCACGACAGCTCTACTCCGTACTATCCGCAAGCTAACAGACAAGTTGAGGCAATCAACAAAGTCCTAAAGCGCATGCTGCAAAGGATGATCGGAGTCCACAAACGGGATTGGCACCTAATCATGTACTCAGCCTTGTGGGCATACCAGACATCGGTAAGAAATGCAACCGGGTTCACACCTTTTCAATTGGTGTACAGTGTGGAAGCAATCTTACTGGTTCAATGTGAAATCTCGTCCCTCAAACTCGCAGTCGACCTTCTCCTCGGAACCTCAGAAGAAGAGGCTTGTTTCTTGGAACTAATATAATTGGATGAAACCCTTCGTGATGCAGCTTCGGCTAACGAAGCTCATAAGAAGCGAGTCAAAGCATAGTTTGACCATAATGTCAAACCTCGCGTCTTCTCAGAAGGTGACCTAGTCTTACTTTACGACCAGGAATCCGATAAGTTGGGAGCAGGGAAATTCAAATCATTATGGATGGGTCCCTATATTGTTAAACAAGTATTAGCAAAAGGAGCCTACGAGTTGATGGACTATGATGGGATTCGACTAGCGTAACCTCGCAACGGGTTGTACCTCAATCGTTACTATGCTTGATTTCGCGTAGTAATCATCATGCTTTTGTTACATTTTTGTTTTCGCCAAGAGAATTTATTTTGGTTATGTAATCCACTTTTTGCATTTGTTGCAGATGTCGAACCTGTTGGAATCATTCGTTGGATATTCCGACGGAGCAAGTCATAGTTCGCGGAACCTGTCTTCTGCAGCATGGGCCATTTTCAATCCCAGCGGCGAGTTAGTAAGTTTTAGAGGAGTGTGTATTGGTCGGTCTATGAACAATATCGCGGAGTAAAGTGCATTGATAGAACTCCTTTCTGATGCCATCACACATGGAATATGCTGACTTGTCGTAAGGCTAGACTCACAGCTCGTCATTCTACAACTCACCGGCATCTATTCTGTACGGAATCCAGCTATCTATCACATGTTCCTAAGGGTCAAAATTTTGGAAAGACAGTTCGATTTCATCCAATATCAACATATTTCTAGAAGTTTAAACACATTAACAGACTCACTAGCAAATTATGTGTTAGATAGACATTTGCGACATTTATAAAAAGAAGCATCACATCAATATATGCAACAGGATCATGTAACTTAACCAAAATAAAGCTCCGAAAATCAAAAATATATTTTATAACTATTTATAGTCTGTACGTAATGTTCTGTAACCAAGAAAAGATCAGTCAAATGACCCAAAACTCAAAATGCTAGAGGGCACCCTAGTCTAATGATGCTGGTGATAACAAGTCATCGCCTGTGCAATCATGCGTAAAAGCCTAGTCCATCGACTCGGCACTCCAGTAGTATGTCGCTGCAACCGTAGAGGCAGCTCGTTGGTCCTCACATCAGGGATATCAAGGGTAAGACCCTAGATCTGGTCCTCTAGTGCTGAAAGAGTCTCGACTACATCAAGGTCGCGAAGGATAGCCCTCCCAACAGCCTCTCCTGCTGGAGCGGCCGCTGGGTCTCTGCGGCATACCGTCAATCGAACTGGTCCAATGTTTGCATGAGCACATGAGTTTTGATTACTCTTAATCAAAAAACATAATAACATTATAAAGAACAATGAACAGAGATATGGTCATAATAATTACCCATGGCACCCCACTGCTCGCCAACCGGCAGCACCAAATCTGGATCACCTTGGAAATCCATACCAGCATATGGGAACCTGGCATAAACCATCTCCTAACAATCGAACCACTCGAAGAAGGTCTCAGAAAAAGAAATCTGGGGCTGGCCGTGCCGAGACATGAGGTCAACCCATCTCTGCATCCATGGTTCAGTCGGTGGAGGTAGGCCAAGTGAAATGTATTGCGGTTGCATCAGTGGGATTCTCTCCAAGGCGAAAGTGGTCAAAATAGAACCATAACCAAAGTTCTTGGATCTTCCACTTTTCACCTTGGTCAATTGTTCTTTCATCACAGAGAGTATTGCATCACACCAATTGAACACCTTAGGTTCAAGGCATTCCAAAGCATACTGCATATAAGACCTGTTAGCTATGTGAAGAGTAGAACTACTAGCCAGTCTAGCAAAAGTGAACAGAATGGTCTACAAGGGCCGGTCAGTGACATCTCGGATATTGATCTTGTCATTCGTACTCGGCTAAGATCCCTCTTTGCAATGCCGGCGAATATACACCCTCACAGACTCACCCCCACGGGCGGAGCCTGATAATGAGAGAGGGGCACCATGCCTCGATAAACCAGTCAGAAAATAGATGTCCACGAATGTCAAGGGGATTGATTTGCCCCTAATTTGGAACACCTGGTTGATAGGATCCCAGGTATTGAGGAAATATTGCAACAAACTGATGTTTTGCCTCATGTTAGAGATACAGAAAAACTTCAACAAGCCACAGTTATGCAATGCAGCTACTGTGTCTGGATCATGTAAAGCAACAACATCCTATTCTTCATGCTTGCGTTCTCGCCATGTAACAACCATTTTGCTCCGATGAATCTCTGAAAAACAAACAAGAGAAGAGTCAGGATCTTCATTTGGTAAAAAAAAGGCAAAAATCCATGAGGAAATTGTGCAAAAACTTTCCTCCCTGCGCCCATCGCACCCCAGTAAGTGTACTGGGAGCGATGCATACTGACTAGTCAGTGGGAAGGTCAGTATGCATTGCACCTTTCGATTAAGGAAGGGTGCGATGGTCCCAGGGCGAGTTGTTCAAACCCCAGAGGCTCAGCAGAACAAGGAAACAAGCTCAGAATCCAAAATGAAAGGCATTCAATTAAAGAGCACAAGTTTAGCTCCTACCTGGTCCAAACAGCATCGAGAATCATCCACAGAATTTCCTGGAATCTGCTAGTGAAAATCAGGGGGAAAAGCACCTCCAGAGCTCCAACAAACCAAATTCAAATGAAATGGTAAAATGAGAGGTAAAAGTCACTTTTAATTTATCATGCACATAATTCAAGTAAAATACTATTGTTCTTAACTCATTTATCAAGCATATGTTTTCATTTCCAATCGGTTTGATGAAGCAAGTGAACAGGTAGTACAATCTTTGAAAGAACAAAATGTTAATGGTGAATAAAAGACTCAATGACCATCATCGCGAGCAATGTTACCGTAGGGTTCAAGCTTGTTAAAAAATAAACCCTCCACGAGCAGTTTTAGCTCATAGTTCAAGCTCGTTAAAAAATAAACATAAGTCATGAGCAAATGTTTCCCCCAGCGTTTAAGCTCATTAAAAAATGAACTGGTAAATAACCATTGTGAATGCCTTATCACCAGCTTTTGAGCCTTGGTCGTGTTCTCATCATCACCTCCACTCTATTTTTAGCCGATCATTCACCCGCATGTGATTGTTTACCCCTTCGAGGAACATCTGCGAAGAATGATTCTATTAGCCATCCTTGTGACACTGCCGTGATTGGAAAATTCCAAATCTTACCTGGAATCAGATGCTACCTGAAACCATCACTTGTTCCTTGAAAATGAGTCTTCTTTAAGCTCTTTTCACCTGACTCGCAAAATATGAAAAGATTGCCAGGCGATTGGCCTCTTCGGCTCGTAAAATTCATCGGAAGTGTTGTCCCTCCTCTAGATTTTAATATTTTTGGACCTGAGGGATTATTACACAAAAAGATCAAGCGCTTGTCTTGTTCGGCTCGTTAAAACTATTGAAACTTCATCCATTTTGTATTATTTTACGCTTTTTCAGACTTAAGGGATTATATGACGAAAAAGAATCGTTGGAGTCTCCTTTCCATTTCTTTCAGACTCTCTAAAGTTGAAAGGGAACGATTTATCTTTGTCGTTAAACACCTTTAAACCAAATAGCGACAAACTTGTCCAAATGGACGAGAACGAGTTTCACTGTCACTAGGCTCGCTAAAATATAGCGACAGGTCCGCTCGAAGGGTGGATTATAGAACAAGCATATGTTACCCTCCTCAAGCTTGACAAAAATAAAGAGGTACTGGTCAGCAATGACTGGAGAAAATTGGGAAGAAAACTTGAAGAAACTTTATTGGTAGCAAGTCGCTCTTGAACATGACACTTTCCTTCCGCATCCATACCGGGTTGGGTTGTTCCGTTCAATGGTCATCACCATTGGTCCGTCACACCATCCATCTTTGGGGTTAACGCTACCAATCCATCGTCAGTGTCGCTAATATGTTCAAGAGAAGTCATTCATACAATTCACCTGTGTCTCACCCACTACAATACATTCATGCTCCATTCCTTCATGACCGCCACCCTAAACCCTGTATCGTTAGATTTTTTTCACCTCCAAAATCATTTTCTTCATTCCGTGTCATTGATGTGGGATTCATTAAGGCCCTCCTGCGATGAGTCGCTTCTTGTCGACATCAACTCATTATCCAAGAAGTTGACTTAGGAACAACCCTTTCAGTACTTTGAAGCTTGCATGCCTCAATGGCAAGTTTCTCACTTCGGCAACAGGTTTACATCAAGACCTTCAGACGAGAGATCTTTAC